>LDOQ01000063.1:0-24330 GCA_001887945.1 Spraguea lophii | reverse complement strand
CATTAGTTCATAATTGTTCTGAGTTCAGGAAACCATCATGGGGTAGGAATTTCTCGGCTATTTATAGTTTTTTTTGACATCTATCAAATGATTTCTATGAAAAATATAAATATATACTGAAAAAAAGAAAAAAATATTTTTTTTTAAAACCAATAGAAACTTCATTTTTATTCATTTTTTCCTAAATATTATTTCAGTAGATCTCTTTTTTTTGGAAATTTAATATAAATGAAAAATTCATAAAATTTTATGTTTTAAAAAAATAAATAGGAGAAAAAAATATTTAAATGTAGTAATAGATTACTTTATATTATTTTATAAATAGAAAAATATTTTTTCTTCGTATATTTTCAAAAAGATCAAAAAAAAATTATGAAAAATTAAGAAGATTTTTTTCTATTTTTATAAAAAAAGTTTATGAAGTAAATAACTTATATAATTAAGCATGTATTTGAATAATACTTTACTTTAAATGAGTATGTTACTTTTTTCTACAATCAATATCTTTTTTAATATTTTTCAGTTCCTTCTATACAATGAAATATTTATATTTATTTATATGATAATTAATATGTTTGTATATTTATCTACATTTTCAAGTCTATTCATTAGCTTTTTGAATGTAGAAAGAGATTTTTTTATATTTTTTCCTATAAAATCTATATCTAGAATATTATTTTTATATTCATTATTCAAAACAAATAAATATTTTTATCTTAAACTAACAATGTCTATTTGTTTTAATAAGTTGGGACACGATATAATTTAATTTGTGTGTGTAATAGTAACTAAAATACAAATCTGCCAAATTATAATGTTTATTTAAAATATTTACAAAATAAAATAGAAGTATACAATGGTTTCAGTTCGTCGAAATTAATATTGTGTATGGTAACAGTTTACATGATTCCTTCCCATTATAAACAATTTTTATTATATAATTTTAGTTCTTACAAATAAAGTATTTAGATAATATTTTAACGACAAGTTAACTAAAATTCTATAAAAGATTGGTCTTTAGTTGATATAGATCATACGCAAATTTTATGTTATAAAATAAAAAGTAATATGATAATATGAACATATATTTTGAAATTAGATATTAAGATATAATCACGTTCAAAAGTAAAATCATTTATCGTGTATAACCCAATAATTGGGAACAAAATCAATTCCAAGTTGCATACTTTTTGATTTTCACATCCAGAGAAATTTTAAAAATAAATAAAACCAGTATATATAAAATAAAAAGAACGTAAACTAAGCCGTGGAGCTTCTATATTATATTTTGGCAATTCCTATACCATGATGTTATGTTAAACTTAAGTTATGATTAACTTGATTGGTTTATATTCCCTATGTTGATTAATATCTCAACAAATATTATATTAAGAAGGAAAATATAATTTTATTGTAAATATGAGAACAATAACACACATCATATACAAAATCAGAAAATTTTATCTCGTGAGATATAATAAAACTAATGCATATATGTAGTGAAACCAGTTAATATAAGATTATTGTGGTTTAATAAAAAACCATTATCCTAAACAACGATGAATTGTAGTTCACCAAAATTTTCTTACTATAAATAAAATTTCATTATTAAAAAGCGGTTTAAAAAATAGTTCAATATCAAAAATTAAAACTTTATGTTTTATTAACAATAAAAAGTTGAAGTATTTATTAATACATAAAAAAATGACAAACAATAGAAATTTAAAGGCAAAAACAAACTTATTGGAGCTGTCTATCGTTTTTAATTAACAAAAAAAATGAATATAGAAAAATAAACCTATTTCACAATATGCGATAAATTAAACAAAATTTTTAAAAGATTTGAAAGTTTAGTATAATTCAAATTTTCTATTAACAAATTCTTATTACAAGATCTATTTAAAAATTGTAATAAACCACATGATAAGTTAAGAATTGTTTGTTTCACAGAGTTGCTCTCTATCTCAAAGAAAAAGATTCTCTGTGTTGTGAAAAACATTTAGAACTAATATGATGTGGAAATATGTCAAAAATAAAGAAGAATTACTTTTCTTTTAATTGTGTCTGTTATTTGATTTATTCATTTAAATAGTGAATATTCATACGATAATCAATCAAATACACATTTTATGTTCTAGACATTAATTGACAACTGTTCCATATATTAACATTATTTTGGTAAAAATTATTTTAATTTTTACATATATATTTATAAGATACGCATGTGAATATTACATACATACAAATGTTTTATTAAATGTTGCGCAAAATAATATTTCTTTTTTACGTCTATATAATTTTTACAACCAATATTAGAATATTTATAAACTTTAGAATTTCTTCGAATATAAAAAATCATATGTAATCTTCGTATTATAAAAATATTACAATATTATATTACGATTTCTTTATTTTTTTATTGCATAGAAAATACCCATATGGATGAACTTTATAAAATGTTATGTGATTTAGAAGCAGATTTAACAACTTCACAAGATATAATTGAATCACTAAAATTGGAAGCATCAAAACTTTTTACACTTTATTCGCTAGATATTTTAGATTCCAAGTTAAAAAATACACTTTCAAAAAAACAATTAGAAAAAATAAAAGATTTAAAACAATATTTTGATATAGAGTATATTCCAAAAGAAGCAGATCAGAAAATATTGAATGAATTAAAATTCATTTAAAATATTTATATATATTTTTTATGGTTTTATTTAAAAGATTATAAATATTTATATTTTATTATAACTTTTATTCATTATGGTCAAATATACAACATATTTCTATCAAAAAATATTCATAAAATAAATTATTTTTTTAAATTCTAAATAAAAAGTTTATATGGTTTTTATCACAATTTTAGATTATTTAAATTTTTATATTATTAAAAGTTAATTTTTAAATATAATATAAATATGACGATAGAGATTATTTTTTGCCAGTGCACTTTAATCTTTTACAATAAAATCAAGAAAAGTTCTTTATAAAAATTATATTTTGTTATTAAAAATCGTGATATGATGCTTTATATAATGAAAATAAATGAGAATAAAATTTGGTTTGTTAATGAATTGATAACCTGTTTGAAATTAATTTCATAAATTATCTTTCTTTTAAATATGGGATAGCATTTTTATTATAACGTTTAATATGTAAAATTATCTATGTAACACTGTTTAAACCATTAATTTTTAGAATCAATAAAAAACAATAACTACAATATTATAATTTTTATTATTGTTACAAAAAAATATTTAATGTTGTAATATACAAAATTAATATGAATCACCTTTTTATAATCGTATTTCATAATAAAAGATTATTTATACATAAATTTAATCCTATAACTAATATAGTAATATTACTATCTTTTGAATAAAAAGTAATCATCTGAATATTATATTATCATTAGAAATCAATTGTGTATAAATAATATAATAATACATAGGAGATAATTTAATACTGATTTTACCCAACCATAGTTTTAGATATAATATTTTTAATTGAAGCATCTTTACGTCCTCAAATAGTAGGAACCTTATATGTTCCATTTGTTATATTAATATTTTATTTTGAAATAACATTTTGATTATAGCTTAAATAGTTTATTTTATGATATTATTATGATTTATACATTCTTTAATATTTATATGCTTAAGGATCTATATTTTAATTTACAAAGCTTAATGTTTGCTTTTCATATCAAAATGTAATAATACAAAATTATTTATTTTTGATTGATATAAATTTTTAAATATTATTTATACAACATAATATTATTTAATGTAGTGGATAATACCATAGTAATCTTAAAAAAAAACTAAAAAAAATTGATGAAATGAATTTTATTCCTTTAATTTATTCTTAATATACTTCAGGACATATAAGAATTTCAAGATTGTTTTTCTTTATTCTATCCATTGGATATCTTTGGGTAAGAAAATATTTAAGTTGTCCATCTCAGGCCAATTTGAGTCATATTTTTTTCGTGGTTTTTTAAATATACACGAAATACCTTCAGTTCAATTAATACGAATTTCTGTTCTTGATATTAACTCTCTTGAACGATTAAATGTAAAATAAGTGTATCTTAAGGAAAATAATATTAAATATGATTTATGATAATTAGTATGTATTATAGATCCCCGTAAAATATATTTTTTTAAGAACCTGAATAGATCATAATTTGATCTGGGTGGAAAAAAGCAATAGAAAGTATTCCGTGTTATTGACATCTATTACACTAACAAGTCAGACGTTGTTTAAATGTCTAGCACCTCTAATATCCATTACTAATGGTCATCAACATTTTATCAAGATGAATTATATTCCATCACTACCTAATTGTTCTGAAGTATTTTCAAGGAAAAACGTAAGACCATATCTAAATAGATTATAAAAATTCATAATGTTTTCTTGGTGTGATTAAGAGTCTCTGCGTTATCAGCTACTGTTTTTTACAAATAACCGATAAAGTATTTCAAGGACTTCATCTTATTGTAACTTTGTATTAACAACTATAATATCCTTTTAAATGTTATAATTAATTTTATTAACATAATATATAAAAAATTTGGTGGCCTATTGTTCTGCAAATATAAAGTTGTTAATATCATATTGCTTCCATGACATCCATACCTTTTACGCTGATATTCCAGTCGATTGGGAAAGATTGATTATTTCCTTATTAAACATTTTTTTTAAATCTTCGAATTTTCTTCGTGAAATATAAGGTATACTTATTTACAGTAATTCCATCTCAATAATATGCTCGACTTCTAGCAGTTTTGGCGTAACATTAAAAAATGATATCTTAAAATATTATTAAATATTAGATAAAATTAAGATTACTTGATTTAACGATAAATCGAATTGGCGCATCCGATTGTATCCGGAAATTAAGCCTCAAAAAAATAATTTATACACTTTTCCCAGAGATGTTTCTGATTTTTAAAAACCATATGGTATTGTTAATCCACTTATCGTTTTGTACATTATCAAAATATATCATAAAAAATAATGTTCTATAAAATACAAATAAAATTAAATTTATTTTTTGCTTAAGAAAAAAATTGTAACCCTTATGGATTATTTGACTTCTTTATACCCTAAGAAAAAACAGCAAATAGAAATTCTTGATATTATTTTCAATGATAAGGTAAAGGAAAATATGTATAAATATTTAAATTTTTCAAAATCAGCATCCAACATATTTAAGGCAGTGTCTGTTCCTACAGGGTTTTCTAAAGCTCCAAATTCTATAGAAAATTTGGTTAAGAAACAAAATAATAAAAATATAGAAAATATATACAAAGCAATAAATAATAAACCGGTAAGAGTAGGATTTTTTACCTATGTATTTCTAGAACTTAAATTTAAGAATGTGAATTTTAAAAAGGTTTCATTTAAAACAGAAACCGATAAAATATTTTATTTGTTATACAAAAGATTATTTTCAAAAGAATTAATATTTCTGTTATCGAAGAAAGATACAGGATTTCTTCATTCAATTTATTTTTATACAAAAGAAGATAAGATAAAAGAAATTCTTATGGATAGGAAAAATCTTAATGTTTTTATATTTTTTGATCTAATTAGAAATGATTTTCATTCTAAACACTATAAAACATTTGTTCATTCTTTTATGGATTCTAAGAAGAGTGATCAAATAAAAATTCTATCATCAAATGATCTTAACAAAATCCTATTCCTGAAATATCTACTTTCTGAATATATGATTAATTTTATAAAATCTGAAAATAAAGTAATTATAAAAGATTTGATAGAGAATATCTTGTATATTGACGTAGAAGAAATAATAAAAATAAAAGCTATAAATTCAATATTACGATCTCTCTTTGTTTTGAAAAGAGTAGATTTATTTATGGAATATTATGTAAATGAAGAAACTTTGTTGAAAAGAGAAACAGAAGAATATAAAATATATAAATTTTTATATGATTTTTTACTTCGTAAAGAAATTAAAGGTGGCATAAGAAATTTTCAAAAAAATATTTATAAATTAAAAGAAGAAAATGAATATAATTTATTTTCAAAAGAAGAATTTGTAGAAAGCTTGGATTTTATGTATAAATAAAAAATATTTTTATAATTATAGAATTCTTGCAATAAAAAAATATATCATTTTGTTAATGTTGTGTTCTTTTCTTCTTTCTGCTTATTTTCTTAAGCTTTTTATTTTTATCTGTCATTTTATTTCTAGACATTCTTTTTTCTTTTCTTTTATCTTTAAATTCTTTTCTTAACATTTTTATTTCTTCTTTTGTTGATGCTATTTTGCTTTTTGTTTTTCTTAAGGTTATTTTATCTAATTCGTTACAAATATCAACGGAATCTGAAGATTCTGTTATAAAACCACTAACATCACTTTCCTCTTCATTATTTTTTGTAAACATAAACATATCTTTGGTGTCTTTTACTTCATTAATATTTTGTGGTATAAAAGAATATGAGTTTATTTCAATATTTTTTAAATCTGATGGTATTTTCTTTTGTGTGATTTCTTCATAAAGATCATTTATGTTTTTTACTTGTACTCCCTTTTTCATAAAAAAATTATTTATATTGTAAATATCCATAATAAGAAAGGCATCAGAATTTTCTTGTGAAGTTTCGATGGCTTGTCCTAAATCTATTAAATAGAGTTGATTAAAAAATAGTAAATTATATTCAGAAAAATCAGAATGTACTAGTTTTGCCTTTCTGTATAATTTTTTTAAAATTCTTATAGAATCTTTATAAAGGTCATCATTGTTTTGGTCTTTCAAATCTTTAAGACGTGGTGCAACCTTCCCAACCTCTCCTATGAGTTCCATTATAAGAATATTATTTTTTAAATAAATTGGTTTAGGAGATAAGATACCACACTCATTTATTCTTTTAAGATTTCTCACCTCTTTTTCTGCCCATAATTTAATAAGTTTTCTTGGATTAGACATACAATACGATTGAAATCTTCTTTCTCCTTCAATATATTTTTCTCTGGATTTAAACTCTAATTTGGATGTACGATATATTTTTATTACGACTGGAATAATATGTTCTTCTTCGCCTGTTTCTTTAAAAAACTTTGATTGTAATTTTGTTGATGCTTTTCCTGTGTATATATTTGCTTCTTTTCCACTGCTTATACATCCACCAAGATTAAATAATAAATTTCTATTTTCTAATTTACGCAAAATATTCATTGTTTTGGGATCTAAAACTTTATCAACTGTAGCTCTATCCTTTTTATCTTTTATCCTCTTTTGTACTTTATTATTTTCCATGGGCAAAATAATAGAACTCTAAATTTGAAACATTATTTTTGAAATATATTTGTTATACAAAAAAATAAAATAATTTACAATATTTTTTAATTTCGAATAAAAATTATTTTTTACAAAAAAATGCATTACCCGGGAATCGAACCCGGTTCTATTGCATGGCAAGCAACAATCGTACCAATAGACCAGTAATGCTTATTATCGATGTTAATACCAATATTTATAAGATTAATAAATTAAAATGTAATGAAATATTTTATTAATTGAATTAAACAATTATTTATAGAAATTTAATTACAAAATAAAATATATAAAAATATATACTAAAATAACCATTAACTTTAATTGTTTTTTAATTCTTCCACATTTTCATTTACTTGCTCTTCTTTACAATTATCCTTTGAATTAAAATCATTTTCCTTCATTTCTTCATCACCACTTTCAATTTCTACAATCTGGCATGTATTATTCATCTTTTCTTTCTCAGCTGTTAAATATACTCCATATGCAGATTTATATGTTTTTATTATCCATTCAATAGATTTATCTTTTACTTGTTCTAACATATTATCAATATCTTTCTCTTTCGTCATAAACAACTTCTTGATGTAATATTTATAGATAAAGATAGACCCATTTAACACTGGTAATCCTATCCATAATAAAAAAGATAGTTTGACAATTTGATAGAATGGGAAAAATCCAGTCATAAAAGACATAATGTTATCAAATGCTAAGAATATAGAAATAACAATAAAAAAGTGTTTATACTCCGTATATTTCTTGTTTTTAAAGCAGGAATAAGTATTTTTAAGTATAAGAATTAAAGCGACAATATTGACAATCATACTTCCAATCATGGGTAAAAATAAATAAATAAATTTACCAATAAAAAATCTTAATCATTTTATTATAAGAATTTCTTAAAAAACTTTCCGTTCTTTGTATTTTATATATCTTTATAAAATAAATTATTAGTTATAATAGAAATTATGTGATAGAGTAAAACACAAAATTAATTATATAACCCAATACATTTAAAAACAACGTGGAGTTGATTATTCTATGAAAAAAAACATTTTTTTATTTTCTATCAAAGAATGGAAAAATTTTTTATATATTCATTGCTAGAAGAAATTCAAAAGAAAATGAAAATATCATAGAATTAGCATACAAAAACAGAAAAAAGAAATACAATTGAACAGGATTTATAACCAATTAAAATAAATCGTTAACTACAATTATTGTGTTGATGCTTAACCTGCGTCTTATTTTAATTCATAACATTATGATATTATTTAGTTACTTTTAGCTGTGCGTTAAAATCCAAATGAAATATATAAGAAGAAAAGGTTTTATTTTTATAATTGATATTTTAAACTTTATTTATTTTTCGTAGTTTCTCCTTTGAGTTCATTATATTTTGTTAATAAATCAAAATACGTCTTTTGGTTATTTTCAACTTGAGTCGCTAATATTTTTGCAGCCTGCAAACTTTTTTTATTGTTGATCAATTCTGTATCTTTATCCTTAAGATCCTTCATCATTTTTTCCACGAATTCTTTCTGATTTATTACTTGTTTTGTTAATATGGCAGCATTCTCTTCTTCTTTAATTATTTTTTTTATAAGCGATAGGAAAGTAGTGTATACCAAGAATAAAAATAATGTAAAACCACTTATATATGCATTCCTTTCATAATAGATTGAATAATAATCTGTAGTTATTTTGTATAATGAATCCATGAATGTAAATAATACCATTAGCTGTATTCCACAGATAATTTGAAACAGGGCTTTGCTTAATGTTAAGTAAAATATTAGTTTGTTGCGTATTTTTATAGGGAATGGTATTAACAACAAAGAAAAAAGAAGTATTTCTGAAAAAAGAGTAAGTTGGATGGATTTTGTTGCAAGGCTCATAAAACACAAGAAGATGAAATATATATATATAATCTGAAACACGTGTTTGATAAATAAAATTATTAACAATGATGATAAACAGTTTTGAAATATTTCATTAAATAACCATGACGAGGTATAAATGATAAATGAATTTTCATAAACATGATTTGATTAAAAATATGATTTTTAATAATAAATTATCAATGTGAATTATTATCTTGCTTTAAATTTCGAGACAATCCTTTCAATAGTATTTTTATCTTCTATAACTAACCAATGGTTTTTTGAACTGAATATATGTTTCTTAAATGTAAAAATACATTTCTTATCGTCTATTATTATTATACTTGGGAAACATTTTGTACGTGATTTTATAATATTGTAGTTTATTCTTTTTGTGCCTAAAAAATATGTATCATTTAGAATATTTAATTCTCGGGTCGTTATATTTTTAGGATCCTTCTTATTATCTTTAATATTTATTTGGATATCGATATTTTTGTCTCCAATATTTTTTTTCAAGAAAGATAATATTCTTATATTACTTTCATATTTTTCAAGAAAGATATTTATATTAATCTTTGCCTTTTTTATATACACAGCTAAGTGTTTTAAAAAATATTCTTTGTGAAATTCCTTTGCTTTAATGTTACGCTTATTTTGTTTCGGTTCCAAAAACATAGAAATCGATGTGTTTAAATTGTGTAAATATGTGTCATCTGGTAAAATACATTCTTTATCAAGTCTAATATCCTTTTTTCTATTACAACATTTGCAAAATGACATATCGCAAGAATCAAATATCGAATATACCCTTTTAAAAATGGTTGTTAGATTATTTTTGCAAAAATTTTTAATATCATTTCCACAGGTATTAAATCTTTGAATAAAATAAAGATAAAGTTGCGATATTCCTTGAATGTAAAAACCTTCCCAATATTTGATTTTACAAAATATAATTGAGGATTTATCAGTAACTAAATAAAACATATTTTTCTTTTGATTTTCTTCATTCTCATATATAATTTTTTGTGTTAAAAAAATTTTGCCTATATTTTCACGTGAACTCGAAGTAATAAAATAAAATTTTACACCTTTAGATATTTTCCGATTGATGAGATTTACAATAGAAATTCTATCTTTCAATTCTTCTAAAATATTATTATTACACCATAAATATATAAAACTTTCAGATTTTTCTATCTCTTTCTCGATTCTTCGTGCAATCTTACATCTCTTATTATAATATTTTATAAAACTTTTCGAATAATCTTCTATTTCAAAGTTATTATTTATAAAGAATCTATTAAAATCTTCTGTCTCTGTTTTATATTTATTTCTTTTAATTGGTTTTCGATGATTAGTTTTAGCTACACAAAGTTGATCATCTTCTATAAATCTATTGTTATATTTAAGGTGTTCGTCTAAACAGTAAATAAATCTTTTTAAA
Source organism: Spraguea lophii (assembly GCA_001887945.1). Lineage (NCBI taxonomy): Eukaryota > Fungi > Microsporidia > Spragueidae > Spraguea > Spraguea lophii. The sequence goes on along the minus strand of LDOQ01000063.1, from coordinate 13,681 downwards.
CCAAAGTTATCATATATCTTGAACCTAAACAGTTCACAATTTGTTGTAACATTTATTTTTTGATAAAACAACTTATTTTCAATTGTGTATGTTGTGTCACATCCTAATATTACAGGATTTACCTTGTCAGCACCAAAATCTAAAATCCAAATATCACGAAGTTGGATTAAATACACCTCATTAGAAAAAGAATTAGTTGATAATAAAATTTTACCTTCAAAATATATATTTCTATAAAAAGAATACTTTGAAATCCTAAAAAATTTTAACACTTGCATTCTTGTTTCTGAATCACCATATACAAAAATCTTTTTTATTAGATCTCCAATACACTTTCCTTCATTATAATTTGTTAAATGTAAAATTATATTTTCTTGAATCCTAAAAACTGATTTCAACTTATAAAGCGGTTCTTTTACATGCCACTTGTACTTTAAATATTTGATTGTAATAATAAAGCCAGGACAAATATCATGGATTGGGTACATCTCTAAATCGATTAAGTCAAAATCAATTGGAAGTTCTTCTTTGTTAAACCCACAAAGTTTAATAATAGACGTGACTATTTCTTTGATCCCATATATCTTGATCATATATTTGAAACAAATGGTTTAATTTATAATTGAAATTGATAAATTATTGATATTGTAAAACTTTTTATAAATAAACATAATTATAGCAAAAATATTTATCGATCACATTTCAATTGGCTTTTTAAACATAGATTATCTATGAATAATATGTTTCGATTGTTACATACGCATTATTTTGTCCGTATTTTTAATTTAATATATGATAATATTATATTGTGTTCTTTTTATAATTTTTATAAAATATTTATTATTTAAATAAAAACTTTTATTTAAAAATGTTATTCATAACACAAGTTATGATATAGAATATATAACGATTTACTCAACAATTTCTGTTATACATACTTATTCAAAAGAATAAATCTTTTTAAAGAATGGATTTATAATATCTATATTTTTTTCTGAAATTTAAAAAATATATTTATTTCTTGATTCAAAATATTCTTTAATTTTTTTTCCATGGTAGAAGATAATTTTGAAATAACTGAGGAAACAGAAATATACTCTTTAGACATAAACAAAGACTCAACCTACATAATATATGGTGGTAAAGATGATAAATGTCGTATTCTAGATTTTAATACTCTTGAAGAAAAATACATAATAGATATTTTCAAAGATTCTATACAACACGTAAACTTTTTAGATAATGATCATTTTATTGTAGTAACCTTGGATGGTGCATTCATGGAATACAAAATTATAAATGAAAATTTACAAGTAATACGAGAAGAAAAAATAAAAAATGATGTTTCAACAGTTTGTAATTTAGACAAAAAAATTGCAATAGGAACAAACGTTGGTGAAATATATTATTATAATAATGATTTCGAAATGGTTTTTTCTAACCATAGTTCTGAAATATTAGAACTTAAAATTCATGAAAATTTTTTGTTTTCATTATCAGTGGATGCACTCATAGTTTATAATTTAGATTCGTTTTCTTTACACAGAAGAATTGGTATCAGAAATATTGAAAATTTTCACATTACAAATTTCCAAAATATATTTTTATTATCGTTCAATGATCACATAAAAATTCTCAAAAGAAATGAAATATTGCAAAGAATTGATATGAAAGGTAAACCTCTCTGTTTTTTAAATTCGGATGATTTGGTTTTTGTAGGATGTGATACAAAATACATTTGTTTATTAAATTTCAAAGCTAACGTAAATACATTCTACATTGATTGTGTTGATGGAGAAGAAGATATAGAAGGTATTACTCACATAAAAATCATAAACTCGTTCTTTATTGTTTTCTCAACATTATGTGGGAAGATAGGATTTGGTGATTTTAGAGATAAAAATACTTTTTTATATCAAAAATGTTGTGAAGGTGTGATATTGTCTTTTGAAATAAGAGATAATATTATATTTTGGTATGGTGAATCTGGATTTGGAGTTTTAGAATTACAAAATTAAATTATCGATAAAATATTTATTTTAACTTAAATCTCTTTCAGATAAATTTTTTAAGAATTCAAATTTCTGTCTTGACATCATTGAAATGTATTTAAGAACAAATGCATTTTTATAATCTTTTGTTCTTAACAAATAAAACATAGTGCTATCTACAGTTTCAGTTTCCTTAAATTTTGTAATTCCTAATTTTTCTTTAAACGCCTTTAATTTTTTAAAAAAATATGCTATTCGTTGATTAAATTTATTATCGAGAATTAAACTATAGTCTAAAATACCTTTTTTTATTTTATTGTTAAATATTTCATCAGTGAGATGCTCAATCCTAAGAAAATTATTATACGCTACGTCATATAACTTTAGAAAATTTTTATATTCATTATATGTTTCTGGATATCTTATGCAGGAAAGAATATCTCCAAATCTCATCCTTTTTTTCATTTCGCCGAAAAAATATTCTTTAAAAATAGAATTTTTACTATCTCTTAAAATCGTAGATATAAAATTTTTATCGCATTGTTCCAAAATAAATTTAGTCTTTTTACGAATACATTGTTCTCTTTCTATAAGTTTTTGAGACAAATGTATTCTCTGATATTTTTGAGCCTCACAGGCCATTCCATAATAATTTTTATGTCTAAAATTAGCTATAAAATCTAATATTGTTTTTGATATATTAGAGTCCAAATCAATAGATTCTAATTTTTGAATAACGTATTTCATCACATATTTTTTATAACAAATTCCATATTTTTTTGCGACCAATGCTGCCGCATAATAATTTTCCGAAAAAGAAAAAATGTCAAGGGATTTTAGAACAGACTCATTTCTATATGCAATACCTGCATCAGTAAATTTTTTATGTAGAAATCTATTTTTGCATGTAATCTCATCATAAATATAAACAGAATTTGGAAAGAATAGAATACACCCCGATTTTATTGCCGAGATAAATCCTTTTTGCGGCATTATGAGATATTTTTTTTTGAAATTATAAAAATATGTTTTAGAATTGGTAGTATAAAATACACCATCCTTTCTTATTACAACCTGATTTACTTCTCTATTAATTCTTTTAGCAATTTTATTTTTTACTATTAAACATTGCTTTTTATTTACAATAACAATCGTATTATAGCGCCTGAAAATCTTCCTATCTTTTAGACTTTGTTTTACTTTTAATGATAAAAACTTTTCTCCTTTATTCTTACCTTTAAATTTTGCAACAGAAACATTTGAAATTATATTAGAAATTTTATATTTTTCATTCCAATACTGTTTTCTATTGTAATATTTCTTTTCAAACTTTTCGAGATTGTGAAAAGTATTCATTGCTTGCTTTAAAGTTATGTGTTTTGAATTCTCAAAAGTACTATCAAATATAATATATGTATGCTTGTTAAAAATTAAAAGTACTTTTCCCCCTTTAACAACACATCCTCTTATTCCTTCCATTAAAAATTCTTTTTTTGAATCTTGTAAAATATTACATATTATAATTTTATCTTTTCCAACAAGAATAACATTATCTTCCAACCATAACACTTTCTTACAATTTATCCCGTTTAAATGTTGAACTTTCAATAAATAACCATTTGGTTTATAAATAGTTAGAATTCCAGCATGAAATATTGCTATAAGACATCCATCCTGTTTAACAGACATTTTATTATGATTTCTTAATGGTAGAAGATGATGCTCATACAACAGAGTCATTTTTTCCATATAACAATCAATAATATTTCAATAAAATTCTTTTAATAAAACATGTTTTGATAAAGATCCATGAAAGAATAAAAAAATGATACAAGATAATTTATATATAAAAATATATGTGAAGTTTATTTATATCCAATTAAATATATATGGGTATATTGATAAAAAAATGAATGCATATACAAGTGTTAATAACACAAAGGCTGAAATACGAAGAATTATCCAATAATTTAAAAATGGTATCTCTATAAAAAATGTTAAAACAGAAATAATTGGTAATAATAGACCCAGTAACACCAATAGTACGCCCATAAATCTTCTTTGTCTGCATATATTATCTCGGTCCATTCACTAGGGTTATAAACGGTTCATTTTTTTATCATGAACTTCATAAATTTTTATCATAACAATAAATACGATGTAAAAGTAAGAACAAAATAATCTTTAATTTATTATCTCAACATATAATGTATATGCAATTTATTATTTCTGTAATATATTGAATATATACTGTTTTAGACCCTGTCTGATCGAAGATTGATTTTAATATATCTTCGTACGTTTTGATATTATAATATCGATTTGATTAAAAACATTAATTAATCAAATCAAATCTATATAAGTCGCGAATGTTCCATAATTTACGGGTGAAAATAAATAAAGATTATTAAAATAAAATTATCATGTATTATCTCGGCCATGCAAAACAAACTGGGTTTAAAGTGTCATTAATCAACACTAGTTTATTTGCTACTAAATAAAGATAATCATTTTCATAATCTATTATAATTTGATTATACATATTTAATATTTTACCTTTGATAAAAATAGAATTCTTTTTAAAAATATAACACAGATGAACGATTATTAAATTTATTTTCTGATAATAGAATTTCAGTCGATATAAACATATTTACAAACCCACAAATTTTAATGTATAAGTATTAAATATTATAGATGGCAGTATTTATGATTACATCTTATATATAACATTCTCTTTACAAAATATTAGAAATAAGGATGTAAAAGATTTCTCTTATTCTGGTTGAAGATAAAAAAAATAATATTTCTTTATACATATTTGTAAAGGTGTTATTATTATAACAACTGTTAATCATGATATACTGTTAATAATTAATTAAAGGTACTGATATTAAATGATTACAGGATATAATAAGGTTGAATATATTTTCAAAGTTATAAATAAAGAATATGATTAACAGAAGAAAGTTAAAATAAAAATCTGTATAGTAATGACATTATAGTTATTATTACTTATATCATCTCGCATGTAAATAAAAATATTATAAAATGATATTACGATATTGTGTACTTATAATACAAATGTTACTAATAAATTTAAAATATAAAAATAAAATATGAAGAATAAAAATTAATTGATATTATTTTATTTTCATAATATTGCCATCCTATAATCTTTTACGGTAGAATTAATAAGAATAAGTTTTTTTATAGAACCACATTCTTTTTCCACTATATTTTTTATTTCGTTAAGTTTATCTTTATTGGTTAGACATTCATCATACGTTAAACAGCTATTAATAGAAAACACCCCTTTAAATACTGCACAACATCTTAAAAAGTTATCATTCTGGGTAATAACAAATATTTTTTTGTTTCCATATGTTTTAATTGTTTTTGGTAAGCATTTTTTAGATGTACAGAATAATATTACTGCAGAATTTTCATTGGTTGAATCCGGAGTTTCGTACGCATCTTTTACTTGGCCATCAGCGGTTTCAGTTGTTAACATATAATTTTCAGCGTTTAGTAAAATTTTTCTTATCATCTTTACTGTTTGTACGGGGAAACATCCCATGGCAGTTTCGGCACTTGTCATTACTGCACTACAACCATCGAGAACAGCATTTCCAATATCCATTATTTCTGCACGCATTGGTGTAAGATTATTTTTCATACTCTCAATCATTTGTGTAGCAACAATAAAAAATTTATTTGCTTTCCTGCATTCTTCGGATATGATTTTTTGTGCCGAAAATAAATTTTCAAAGCCAATTTCAACAGCAAGATCACCTCTTGCAATCATTATTCCATCAGCAACGGATAATATTTCCTTTATATTATTCAGTGCTGCTAATGTTTCAATTTTAGGAACAAGTAATGGTGTAACTCCTACTTTCTCATTCACAAAAATCTCTTTAATCTTTTTTACATCTTCTACTGAGTTTACAAACGACAAAAACAAATAATCAACATTTTCCAACAATCCGAATTTTATATCTGAAATATCACTTTCCGTAGGATATTGTTCTAAAATTTTCACTCCTGCCATACTTATTCTTTTATTATTTTTTATGGTGTAATCAGATTCAGCAATTGCGACTATTGTGTTTTCACTTACTGATTCCACACGCATTTCAAATATACCATCATCTATAAAAATCTTCTTACCATTAAAACCCGAAAAAGAAACATCAACAAAAATTTCGTCGGCAGTATAAATATCTGGTGTGTTTTTTATAAATAAATAATCACCTTTTACGACATTTATTTCTTTTTGAATTTTAATTCTAAGTTCCGGCCCTTTAGTATCCAATCCTATACCTATTTTTCGATCAGGATATTTATTATTTACTTTTCTAATATTTTCTATTATTTTTTTATGTTGCTCATAATCTCCATGACTAAAATTTATTCTTGCCACATTTAATCCTTCTGTATAAAGTTCTTCTATTTTTGAAGCGCTAGAACAACTCGGTCCTATTGTACATATAATTTTTGTTAATGGTAACATAACAATGAAATTAGGGTCTGTATTTATAAACATAAATGAAACATCATTTCAAATAATAATTTTTTATTGGGAGAAAGATTAATAAATTAAAACCTATTGTTAAAGTTTCCTAAATTATAATTAAATAGATTGAATATGAAACTAATACTTTGAAATATTTAAATCGTTAGGTTATTTCATTTTACACTCAATTATGATAAATTCAAAACAACCATGATCTTTAATAAGAGTAATAAAATAAGATTTGCAAAGAGAATAGTAAGTGATTTACAAAATAATACATAAGATAACAATATTTTATTAACTTCCAATAAACAAGAAATCAAACCATTAGTTTTAAATGAAACTTTGTGTACAGAAGTTTCCTAATAAATAAATTTGTATTGGTTTGCGGAGCATAGTTTTTTAAAGTTATTTGAATTGTATTTGTTAAATACTATAATAATTTCATTAATCTTATCTTATGATTCAGATTGGCTATTTAATTCTGGTATATGTCACTGTAATCATCATTTTATGATGTATTTATTACATGACATATTACCGAATAAACCATTAATCAATACACTATGCTTTACAAAGCCAATCAAGTATTATTCTACTGTAACAATAAATTGAATACAAATAAGAATATATACAATATTAGTATTTACTTTTAAAAAATATTATTTCTCTTTGTTTTCTATTACATTTACTACTGTATTTTTTATTCATAAATAATTATAATTTTAAAATAAAGATTTATTTATTTTATCGGTTAAAATGTTAATAAATTTAAACGGATAATATCGCACTAATAAAATAAATATAATCTTATCAAGTAACAAAATAAAAAATTATACTACAGGTGAAATAATAATAAATTAAATATTTTTTATACGATAGATAATACTTTATTTAAAGAATTATAGGTCTTTAAACCCTTTAGATCTTTTAACTTTAACATCACTAAGATTTGGTGGAGGTATATGTATTGTTCCAATTGTATCATTGTATATATTTTTTGATATATTCTTTTTTCTTTTATTCCCATCAGTTTCACATGCTTCAAGAAATTTATTTTCATCAGAAAAATGTTTTCTTGTTTCTATGAATTTTATATAAGGACCAATTTCTTCATATCTATTACCTTCTACTCTGTATAATTTCAAAGAAAATATATTTTCTTCTTTTGTAATTATCAACATATATTTTATATCATTTATATTCACTGCGTAGGAAGAAGTATTAAAAATATCTAAAAATAAATTTTCTTCTCTTTTTTCCATTCCTTCAAATATTAAAAAATATCTAATATTTAATTCTGGTGGTATAGATTCAAAATCGGTTGTTGTTTTAAATTCGATAATTTCATATTCTATCATATCTAAGATATCTTTTTCATATGTTCTTCCAATAACAAAATAATTTTTATTATTTTTTGTTTTTCTTGAAGTAAAAAATAACGGACATTCTTTTTTTGACAGTGTTTCTTGAAATTTATCTGTATAATCAAAAGGACAAACTGTATTTTTAGTTGTCATAGTTATACAATTTCCTAATATTGATGATAATTCATTTATTAAAGTATTAGTATTTTTGTTACTATTTAAAAAAAGCATATTTTTTCTTTTTGCCATGGATATAAAAAAATTTTTTTAGTTATAAAAAATATTTATTTAAAGAAAATATTAATATTATTTTTTTGTAATTTTTATTCTACGAAAATATTTTAAAAAAATCGTTTTTATTCAAAGGACAATAGAAAATTTAAATTTAGATATTTTTTGAAAAAGTTAAGAACCAAAAGTTATAAACCACGGCAGATCATAACTGATTACAATTTTAGATAAACAAAAGTTTCATTTTAAAAAATTTTTTTAAAAAAGTTATTTTTTTATTTTTTTTAAAATTTATCCCAATGTCTTTAGATTTCAGAAATATAAAACCAGTACCACTTAATACACACTTAATTGATATAATATTAAGTAAAACACAAAGAGGAAGACCAACAGTTATAAGAAAACATTATGATATTAAAAGAATTAGAACATTCTACATGGAAAAAGTTAAATTTGGTGGAAACCAGTTTATCGAACGTTTTCAAGATATTATTGACAAATTTCCAGTGATGGAAGATATACATCCTTTTTACTGTGATTTAATAAATGTTTTATACGACAAGGACCATTATAAGATGGCTTTGGGTCATATAAATATATCTAAAAGAATAATAGAAGATATAGTTAAAGAATATTTAAAGCTTTTAAAGTATGGAGATTCATTATACAGATGCAAACAACTTAAAAGAGCTGCACTCGGTAGAATGGTTACAACTACAAAAAAATTAAAATCTACATTGGAATATTTAGAGGAAGTAAGACAACATATGAGTAGATTACCAGAAATAGATCCACAAACCAGAACTTTATTGATATGTGGATATCCTAACGTTGGTAAAAGTTCTTTTATGAACAAAATTACCAGAGCTAATGTTGATGTGCAATCTTTTGCTTTCACAACAAAAAATTTATTTGTGGGTCACTTTGATTATAAATATCTCAATTGGCAAGTTATTGATACTCCGGGAGTATTAGATCATCCATTGAAAGATATGAATACTATTGAAATGCAGAGTATTACTGCATTAGCCCATATCGATTCATGTGTGTTATTTTTCTTTGATGTTTCTGAAGGTTGTGGATATTCTTTTGAAGAACAAATAAACTTATTCCAATCATTAGAACCACTTCTTAATAAAAAGATGATCATCATACTTTCTAAATGCGATATTATCAGCCTAGATAATTTAGATGATGAAAGAAAAAATAAGGTGAATGAATTTCTCGCTAATAGAAAATATGTAGAAATTAGTTCTAAAACAGATCTTAATATTGAAGTAGCAAAGGAGATGGCGTGCGAGGTTATATTAGAAGAAAACATAAAAAAGAAATGTGAAGGAAAAGAAATTGAAAAGGTAATGAATCAAGTAAGAGTGATAAATCCCGATATCTTAAATGAAAGGGCAGAATGCATGCTTAGAGCAGAACCTATAATTACAGAAAAGGTTAAAGAAAATGAACAAGCAGATTATCTATTTGACGCCAGAGAGAAATATTACGTAAAAGAAGAATGGAAAAAAGATGTGGTACCCGAATTTTACAACGGTAAAAATATAGTGGATTTTCTTGATACAGAAATAGAAAAAAATGTGCAAGAATATAAAAAAGAAGTTGAGAATTTAGAACTTAGAGATTTCGATTTACTTGATAAGGATACAAGAGAACATATAAAGAGGGTAACGGGAAGAAAATCAGTTAAAATACAAGAATCCAGACTATCTAAGAGAACAAGAGTTAATAAACGACTTTTAATGAGAAAACAGAAAAATAGAGTAATTACACCCGAAGAAAAACCAATAAAAGAAAAAAAAGAAAATATAAAAAACAACAATGTTTATCCAAAACAAGACAAGTACAGAGAAAAACCTATGCATCTTTATAGGAAAAAATAAATAAAGTTTATTTAATAAAAAGATTAAGAATTTCTTCTAATTCCTCCTCTGTAAATCTTTCTTCCATTTCTTCTATGATTAATTGTAAACATAGAAGAGATTTGGGATTATTATTTAACAATTGGAATTTTTCTAAAGGATATAAATTATATTTCTCTAAATCAACAATATTTGAAGGCTCAGAACAATAAAGATTTACAGAATATCTCATTGTTTCTAATATCGTATTTTTTGATTCTTTCATTTTCCCAAAAATTTCAAGTATTTCGTTGTTGGTTAAGAAATCATTTTTATCTTCGACAATTTTCATGAGGATATAAAATTTATAAAAATATATTAATTTTTGCTTATTTTAAAAATAATAAAATAATTGCAAACACACATTCTTTTTATTGAATTATTGATTATCGCATCAGATAAAATATATTATAATGAATATAATATTAATTTTTATTTATAACATTAATTTTTCTTCTTTTTCAGCTTTTACAACGAGATTGTATAATTCGATCTTTACAGATTCTTTTAAAGGATTTTCTATTCTTGCTAAATGCATATTAGTTCCAAGTAATGTAAATGAAGGATGTTCTTTATCAACCACTACAAGATTTTTAAAAAATAAATTAATAGAATTTAGATTTTCTTCTTTAAATTTAAGTTCTGCGGCTTTTCTCAAAAAATTTTGTGTATCTTTTCCATATAAGGATATAGTATCATCTCTTTGAGATAAATAGGATAATTTACTCTCCAGAAAAACAGAATAATTATCATTAACTTCTTTACTGTCATTTTTATCGTTTGAAGAAAAATATATTCTTGCTGACCAAATTTCCATTCCAGAATTAAAATCATGAAATATTTTCATTAATATTTTTTTATTATGTTTTACAATATACACAGGTTCTATGTTACGCGATTTATTAGCATTATCGATTTTTTCAATAGTTATTCGAAACTTATGTTCTTGTACTGTATTATCATCATAAAATATGGTTAATCCACTGCCTTTTTTATACAGATGTAAATTACCTGTTTGTTCAATATCATATTTTGTATATTTCACCCTCTTCTTAGGTGTGATGTTTATTATTTCTTTTTTTCCACGTTTAGATAAATGAGAAACATAACACCATAATGCAAAACCTATAAATGCGATCAGAATTGCAAAACTAAAAATTTTTCTTATATAAGAACTTGTTTTCATAATTGGGGTTATAACAAAATAATATTTTTATATAAAATATTTTAGAAGGTGATTAATTCAGTTATTATATCGTGATAACAAAATTATCAAATGATAGGTTATAATATCACTCTTCCCAACAAAAACCTAAAAAATAAGATATTACATTTAATTTAATTCTATATTAATTTGTTAATCAGCATCCCCATGTAAATAAAGTTAAATTAAAATATAATTAAAACTGTGATGCAAAATGGGGTAATTTATTATGTGTAAATAAATAACACACAAAAGCATAAGGTAAGATGAGATTAATGCATATTTATAACGAAGCCAATAAATACACGTATATTAGATTGAAGAATAACAGCTTTACACTAAGGCGTAACATGACCATATAAATATAATTATTTATAATTAAAGCGTTATTAAAAATATTTTTGTAAATAATTTGATTAACAAATAATATTTTACATTCTGCCCTTATGAATAAATACATAGAACTTTTAACAGTTACGGGTGTGATATCAGTTTTGATGGTACTTAGCAATATGCTCAATATGAATTCTAATATAATTACAGATTTTATTGTCTGGATTATTCCACAATATTTTATTATTGTATATCCTCAGTATGCATATTTAATCTTAGGAATATCTTGTTTTTTGATTCTATTATTTTTTAAAAGAAATAAAACCGAGGTGGTTGATGTCAAAAGGAATCTGGGTGATATAATGAGATCTTCTATGATTATGATGGTTATTATTTCTATATTTGCATGTGATTTTAAAATGTTTCCTAAACGATTTTATAAGACTAAAGAATATGGTGTATCCTTAATGGATGTTGGTATAGGATCCTTCTTGATTAATGCTGGTTTTTTTAATGTAAAAAGATCGGATAAAAAAATCCTTAAATCTTCTTTATTTCTGGCTATGCTAGGATTTATTAGATTAGGTGTTGTAACTTATTTTGATTATACTGTTGATGTTACAGAATATGGAAAACATCTTAATTTTTATTTTATCTTGGCTATCTTAGATATTTTATATATTTTAATACGACCTTTAAACTATTTCGCAGTAGGTGTAATTGTTTTATTTACTCATGAATATATTATTCTTGGTAAAGATGGAGTAATTCCTTTTATATTTTCTGATATAAGACATACTTTTCTTTGTGCTAACAAGGAAGGAATAGCATCTATTCTTCCATCTTTATCCATTGTGTTTTTTTCATCTGCTCTTGGAGAAATTGTTCTTCTAAAAAATATTTCTGATCGTAAGAAATTTAAATATCTATTACTGACTACTATATTTTTTATTTGTGGTTTGGTGTATACGTTGAGATATTCAGAAATATCCCGAAGACTTGGAAATGCAGCATATGTTTTTTGGATGCTTTCTTTGCATTTCACACATGCAGTAATTGGATGCATTATTTTTAAATTTTTTAATCTTCGCACTTTGAACACTCAGTTACTAATAAATAAGAATATGATGTTAACATTCTTAGTATCTAATCTTATAATCCTAATATTCAATCTTATGTTTGATTCAATGAAAACAAGTGAATTATATGCTAATATAATAAACATAGGATATTTATTTATTACAATTGTAATAATAAAACTTAAAACCATTTTATTTGGTTAAATAAATATTTTTAAAGTCTATTTCTATATTCCCACGGAAGTTTCTTTTTAATTTACTTCTACCGCTGGAGTTTAATGAAGATAGAAATATTTCTAGAAATACTAAAACAAATAGATATTGTTAATTTAAGATAAAAATATTCATTTGTATTGAATAATGAATATAAAAATAATATTCTAGATATAGATTTTATAGGAAAAAATATAAAAAAATCTCTTTCTACATTCAAAAAGCTAATGAATAGACTTGAAAATGTAGATAAATATACAAACATATTAATTATCATATAAACACTTGCAAATATTTAGATGCAAAGGAGAAATTAAAAAAATCTAAAAAAGATATTGATTATTGAAAATAATATAATATAAACTTAAATATTTTTTATAAAACATTTAATTATCTAAGTTATTTACTTCATAAACTTTTTTTATAAAAATAGAAAAAAATCTTCTTAATTTTTCATAAATTTTTTTTGATCTTTTTGAAAATATACGAAGAAAAAATATTTTTCTATTTTTATAAAATAATATAAAGTAATATATACTAGATTTAAATATTTTTTTCTTATATTTTATTTTTTTTAAACATAAAATTTTATGAATTTTTCATTTATATTGAATTCCTGACAAAAAAGAGATCTACTAAAATAATATTTATGGAAAAATAATGAAAAACAAGGTTTCTATTGTTTTTAAAAAAAAATATTTTTTTTCCTTTTTTTCAGTATATATTTATATTTTTCATAGAAATCATTTGATAGATGTCAAAAAAAACTATAAATAGCCGAGAAATTCCTACCCCATGATGGTTTCCTGAACTCAGAACAATTATGAACTAATG
>LDOQ01000204.1:0-24664 GCA_001887945.1 Spraguea lophii | reverse complement strand
TTCGTCATCTGTTTTTTGTTTTTCTATTACGTTTAAAATTTTTTTTATGTATTTTATTCTTTTTCATTTTATTTTTATCAGTCTCAGAAGAGTCTATTTTTCTATTTTTAATATTTTCTTTATCAAAATCTTCATCAAATATTTTTTCATCTTCATTATAATAAGTATTTTGTGAACCGTATTTAATATTATACATTACGCTGTTATTAAATAACCTTAGTTCTTGAGATGTATACGAAAATATACTTAAATATTTTTCATATTCTATATTTTTAATATCATCTCCGTCTAAAAGTATATCTCCTTCATAATCATTAAATCTAAATAAAGATTTTATCGGACTACTTTTACCACATCCATTATTCCCCGTAATAACTATTTTATCACCTTTATTTATTTTTAAAGATATATTTTTTAAAATAATATTATTAGAGAATTTCACAGTAACTTTATTAAATGTAATATTGTCAGAAAATTTTTTAAAGGGAACAACCATTTCAGTATTAAATTTTTTTATATCCTTTTTTCTCTTATCTTCTATTTCTCTTTCATATTTCAAAACCTGATTAACTGTGACTAGCCTGGATTTTAATAAAACAATTATTTGAGGAAAACTATTTAAAGATCTTTCTATTTTATCGTATAACATAACAATAAAAGCTACTTTTATTATTCTATGAAAATTAGTATTGTTATAAATCCCATAATATAAAAATAACACTAAATATGATTTAGATACTATATCTTGTATAAAATATAATAGCGTATAAAAATTTAGAATAATAATTTTTTGTAAATAGTTTTTAAGTTGATAAACTCATATTCATTTGAATGTGCAAATAATATAGATTCATAATTTTCTAATATATTTACTATATTACTAAATTTCGTATTTTCTATTTCATATACTTTTCTTACCATCTTGGAAATATTGAAATAAAATACCAGCAATGAAAGTATATTAAAAAAATATTAATCAGAAGCAATATGTTAAGTATTTTGTTATTAAATTTTAAAAGGACTATCAAATGAATCTATTTTTTATATGTTTATATTTATTTTGGGTTATGATATAAATTATATAAAATAAAATTTAATTACAGAAAAGGATATTTATATTTATAATATTATTAATATTGTTGTCTATCATTATATTAAACAACAAAAATTTAAAAGGATTTAAAGAGATATATATTATAAAAAAGATATTCATGATGTAGTAATATATATTTATCAGTTAATGGTTTAAAAATTTTTATTTTTAATATTTTATCCTAACCTAACCTGTAACAACTAAATTTTCATTTCCTCAGTGTAAACATATCTTTTTAAAACCATCCAGTCCCATTTCATCTTTATCGATCTATCCATTATTCTTTTCTTCTTCATAAAGATATCCCATCGACTTTAAAAGTTGTCGAGCACCTTCATCATTTATTTGAAAATAATTTTCATCCTCGAAATATTCAAATATATTATTTATTTCAAACTCTTCTCCGAATTTATTAGTTAAATATTCTCTTAATTGATTAAATAAGGCTAAACCGATTTTTCTAGCTTTTAGATATTTGTTTATTTCTATTACTATTGATTTGCAAGTAAATTTACTAAAAAATTGTTCAACTATATATTTTTTATCGTGGAGTTCTGGTATCATAGACATATTACCATATAAGTTTGTCACCTTCTCGAATCCAAGTTCTTCTGATAATATATTTCTCCAATTTAAAAACACCTCAACTTCTTCCTTTTCATCTCTACCAGTAATAATGCCTTTAAGGATTTCAAATTTAAAATTTGCAAATATTTCCATTATCTTCTGTTCAGCAGAATTACAAACATCCCCTTGTTTCAGAAATAGGTAAGTTGCTATAAAAGCTTCTTCTTGGCCATCTAAACAATAAACTTCATCTATAGTCGTGTTATAATTGAAATTTAACTGATTTAAAAGCCTAACAAACATCTCTTCTACATCTTCTTGTTTTTCGGGAAGCATTTCAATCATTGTTATGATAATAGATTCGAAGTGATCGATAATGGAATTTCTTTTTTGGTAATCAATAAGTGAATCTTGAATTAATTCTGGATTATTCTCATAATAATAATATGATTCTATTCTTCTTAACAAAAAGTTTAATTTCTCCTTACTTTTATATGAATTTATTCGATCAAAAATATTTCGTAACATTTCCTCTATTTCTTGTTTTGTTTTTGTATGTTTTCCTGGTTTATCCATTTTACATAATTTTATTTTATCTAAATTTAATCTTTCATTAATAGGAATATTAAGTTCTTCATAAAATTTTTCGGTATTAAAATCTAAGTTTGTATCTTCAGGTATTTTAAATGTTCGTATTTCATTATAACTGATATTTCTTAAAATATTTTGATTTACTTGTTCAATAGTAATTAATCCTGAATTCTGAAAATAAATATTAATTCCCCAAAGTAAAGGATTCGTCCGTAAATCAATTTGTAAATCCCAGTTTCTCGTATTATTTATATTAAAGGGAAGTAATTCTATAAGATTGCCGCATAGATCTAATTCTTCAAGCGTAGTTATGTCAAATATACTTTCATCGATGTTAATTATTTTGTTGAAAGATAAATCCAGCGATTTTAATGAAGTCATACCCGTGGAAATATTTTCTAGAATAATTATTTCATTACCGCTTGCGCTAAATATTTCTAAATTAATGAGTTTTGAAATACCACGAGGTATACTTGTTAAAAAACATTTATATAAATCTAAATGTTTGATTTTAGAATTTATTGGTACATGCTCGAATATATTAACTTCGCCGTCAAATCTATTATTACATTTAATAGTTAATTTATATATACCATTATAACAAAAAATATTTGATAATACATTTATGTTTTTAATGGTTAAAATAAGACTTATTGGATCGTGTTTTATATAAGGAAACTTCTCAATTTCTGTAAATATGACGCCAACCACTATTAATTTTTTTAGTCGTTTTAACTGAAAAATATTTTTATCTAGTTTTGGAAGATTATTACAAGATAAATCAAGTGTTTTTAAACTTTGTAACGTATTATCAGAAATTGATAATTCAGTTATTCTGTTACATTGAAGATATAACTTTAGCAACTTAGTAAACATACCGTTTTTAATGATTATGTTCGCAATATTATTGAAAGAAATATTTAATATTTCTAAATTAGTAAAAGAATGTATCTCATAAGGAATTTCTTCGAAAAAATTGTTAGAAATATCAAGTTCTTCTAAATTAAAAAAATTGGTGAAATTTTTGGGGAACATATCCAAACTGTTATTACTTATAATTAATTTTTTTAAAAATGTATAAGAAACGAAATTTGTAGGATCATTGCTCTCATTTTCTGTGTAAATTTGGTTATCTGAATAGACTGAGTAAGCAAAAAAATCGTCGTTTTCGAATAATAAGTAATCGAATGCTAAATTTAATTCTCTGAGATTTTGTAATCTAAATAAATTGGAGTTGATATTAATTAAACAATCGTAATCTTGAATATGTAACGTTTCGAGACTGTCCATTTTAATTATTTCAGAAGATATTGTATCAAATTCATTAGCATTGAAATAAAGAATTTTCAAATTTGCCAACGAATATAAAACTTGAGGAAATTCTTTAAATTCGTTATTACTTAAATCTAATTCTTCACATTCTTTAAAATTTTCAAATTGATTGGGTAATTTGAATAATGTTAAGTCATTGAGTATTAAACGTTTAATATTATTGATTTCACACAATATTGCAGGAAATATATTATTGTCTATTTCGGAGTCTTGATTATCTAATTCTATAATTTTAATTTCTTTCATATCTTCATTTTCTTCGTTTACTTCAAATAAACATAAAAAATCAGGGTTATTTATAATTTCATTATAGAAACCAACTTCATGTGATTTGGATATTAACTCCTCAATAGTATTATAATTATCAGATGTTATTTCATACCTATTACAATTCATGAATACTAAGAAAAAGATTAGTAAAAAAATCATAAAAAACATGGGTTTCTTTTCATTGTATAATTCATTATTGATTTTTTAAGATTAAATAAATATTATTTTTAAGTGACAATAACAATTTCAAAAAAAAATTTATAAATATAATGCGGAAAATTGAAATAAATTCAAAATTACATAAAAATAAATTGAAAAAAAATACTGTAAAAATATTTTGAATAAAAAATATTTAATATTTAAAGATAATTTTAACCTGGATAAGAAAATGGATAAATAGGATTAATGGATTTTCCAGATAATTTTATAAGGTTTAAGATGATACATGCAATCACAGTTATAATATAATTAGTAAAACATATTTGAAAATACAAAAATACAAAAATATTCTTTGTTTTATTTTATAAAAAATCATGTTTTATTTTTTTCTAAAATATTTTATTAAGAAATTTATCAAATAACTAAAAACATATTCATATACGGCTTGGAAAAAAAACATGCCCGGAGATAATCTTAACTTTTTATATATTATTTTAATTTTTATTATAACATTTTCTTTGATGTTTATTTTATTAGTATTATTTTTAAGAATAATAAATCAATAAATATTATAATAGAAAAAGTAATATTTATAATAAAAAAATCATACATTAATTATTGGAAAGAATCGTTTTTATTTATGTGTATAATATGTTAAAATAATATGTATAAAAAGTTTCTTTTATAAATTAATATATATTAATGAAATGAACAATATAAAAAATATATTTGGTATAAAATATTATTTGATAAGAATATGAATAAATTAATTTATACCTGAATTTTTTTTATTTTTTACCCCTTGGTAAGAATGAGAAGAAACACTTGATTATATATTTTTTTAATTAAATATTTCTATAAATTAGGTTATGTTATATATTCTTATTTTGTTTTATAATGATATTATAATTATTTATAAATTTTCAATATTGATAGTTTATACTTTTTATATAATTTATATAAAAATTTACTTTATTAGAGGATGTCCGTTAAAAAGTTTTATATGATAAATATCTGTATTTTACTTTTTTATATATTAAATACCAATTAATTAATTCAATTTTAATATTTCTTTGAAAACCTAAAACTTTTGAATATAAATCAAATATTAACTGTAAAGTTTTCCGATTAAAAAAATAATAAATGTCTTTATAATCTATAATATATTTATCATATAAATCAAAAATTCATCAAACTTGATTAATACCTGTATACTTAACTTATTATGAAAGTCAAAATATCTTAAAAGTTCATCAAAAAAATAAAACTATTAATTAGAGTAAAGAATAAAATCATAATAACTATTAGGTGTACATGATACATAAATCTATGAATTTCGAAACGAATAGAGTAAATAAAATTATAATATTTATATGGTAATTTTAATTAGAAATTGTATATATTTTTCTTAATGGATTTTTTGTTTTAGATTATAATGATGTACAACCATTAAGGAGTTTTAACTATAATTAAAATGTTGTTAAAAGTTATTTTATTTCTTAATTTAAATAAATATGAATGTAATGTAAAATATAACAAAATATTAGATATAATAATAATTTCATTTTAATATTTACAATTTCTTTTGGATAAGTATTACTTCTTTTGATATATTTTATATCCATTTTTTATGACAATAAAAAATTAGATAAAGTCACAGAATGGAAGCTTACGAAAGAATATTTTATTCTAACCAAAAATAAACAATTAGAATTAAAAAACTTTAATTCTTAAATAAACTTGTAAATGCTTGCTTGTTTGTTACTCTTTTATTTTGTTTACAAAATAATTTAAAATTTTAAATTATTTGGAAATACTCAATTCTATGGCGTGACGCATCATATCTTCCCCAAATCCTTAACCAAGAAGTTTTCTATTGTATTATACTCGTACCAGTGATATTAACAAACATTAAGATGTTGTTTACAAGATATGTGTAAATTGATTATATAAAAAATTATTAGATAATCCCACTGTTATTAAATGTGAATGATGTTCGTACTGTATATAGATTGATATATGTAAGTAATGCATTCCTAATTACTTGATGTACCTATTGATATTATTATAATAAAAACCTCTGTGTCATAACATTATTGATTTCATCTTTTATCATCTCCGTAATAACATCACCAACAGTGACCATATCATCATCCTCAGTATTTGTTAGATTTTAACTAATTGTTGTTTACAAAAAAACCATCCCATCTACATGAATGGGCTTCCTGCACCACGTGATTTAATAAAATTTTCATCGTATACTCTTTTAAATATCTAAAGAAATTATATTTTTAAAGGAGTATATATATCTTCTGCTCAATCTAACAAATTATGTAAAGAATTAATACTTAGATTTAAAATGGATAAATATGTGGGAAATATAACATCATATGTGTCTAAATTAGAGCTGTTTAAAATAATTATTAACAATGACTTGTCTTTTTTCTATATTTGATTGTTATTTATCTACCTATATATCACATTTTCAACCTATTTTTGCTTGTATATTTTAAGTTTTTTTTATTCATTACAAACAAAAAAAAATATTAATTAATATTATCTCCAATTTATTAATTGTTTATAAATTTTTATATTCGTAATAAAATCCTTGATATATGTTTTATTCTTTAATTTGTCATGGGGTTATTTTTTTGTTTTTTTTTGTTTGGTTCTAGAATGAGAATATATAATTATAAGTTACAATTATATGAATCATCCGGTTTAAAAATTTAAATTTCAAATTATAACATGTTATGTACCCATTTAATTCATAAAGTAAATCAATATTAATTCAAAATAAATATAAATAGATATACCATTTGGCGTAAAATATCGGACTTATTCTTATACGACTTTTATAATATCTAGGTTTATCAGGAATATGATTTCATATTGAATAAAAATTGTGTTTTGAAAATTTTTTGAATTTTGTGAGATAAATTTTAATTGTTAAATGTTTATACATTTTCATATTTTACATTAATACATCTATATAATTTATTACATCAGTGGTTTGATAATAATTAAACGTGAATAAAATTTTATATGGAAATATTACCAATAATTAACAAATATTATTACAGATTTGTGAATATGTAACCTATTGTAATTTATATTTACAGCATAATTGAAAAGCCAAATATGCTAAGAAACGAATTTGAAAGCTTGGAGTATAGACGAATTCCAAATAATTAAAATTATAATTTCATTCGATTTTTTAATAAATTATAACGAAAGTATGGTTTAATTGATTGGGTATTGAAAACTTAAACATTTTTTCAAATGAATTTTGTTTTTACTTAGTATTTGGGATAGAAAGAAAATGATTTATATATTGTCATATTTTAAATTTATAGAAGAGGAATAGTTCATTTGGATAAAAACATTAATTATATATTTTTCATTTTATAATTCCGTTTTCTTTTTTGTTCCTGTAATATAAAAGACTTTTAATAAAATTTACTGTTCAATGAAGTTATGTTAAATAATAGTTTTTAAGTTTAAATTTTGAAATAATTAAAAGATATATGCAAATTTTCAAATGTAATTTTTAATATTTTTAAACTTTCAAATATTTATCTTCGTTTTATTACATCTAACAATTTCCTGGGATCATATTTAAATGTTTGATAAAACCTAACCCATTATTTAATCAGGAAATATATGAGATAATTCAAAACCCGATTCCTCATAAAAATATCCCATGGACTTTAAAAGTTGACGAGCACCATCATCGTTTATTTGGAAATAATTGCCATCATCAACGTATTCAAATATATTACTTATTTTAAACTCTTCTCCAAAATTACCAATTAAATATTCCCTTAGTTGATTATATAATATTAAGCCAGATTTTTCAATTCTTAAATATTTGTTGATTTCATCCATTATTGCTTTGTAGGTAAATCTCATAAAAAATTGTTCGATTATATATGTTTTATTGTGAAGTTCTGGTATTTGAGATGAATTATCATATAAATTGATTATTTCTTCGAATCCAAGATCTTCTGCTAATATATTTTTCCAGTTTAAAAATACCTCAATTTCTTCTTCTTCGTCTTTACCGGTAGTAATTTCTTTAAGTATATCAAGTTTAAGATCTGTTATTATTTCAATTATCTTCTCTTCGGCAGAACTACAATTATTTCCTCGTTTCAATAATATGTAAATTGCTATAAATGCTTCTTCCTGTCCGTCTAGACAAGAAACTTTATCTTCTACGATACCGGGATTGAAATTTAATTGATCTAAAAGTCTAATAAATACATTTTCAACATACTCTTGTTTTTCTGGAAGCATTTTAATCGTCATTATAACAATAGATTCTAAATAATCTTTAATTGAGTTTCTTTTTTGAAAATCGATAAACGAATTTTGTATTAGTTCAGGATTATCTTCATAATAATAATATTCATCCATTCTTCTTATTAAAAAAGCTAATTTTTCTTCTCTTTTATATGTTATATATTCAAAAATGGTTTGTAACATATCTTCAATTTCTTTTCTTGTTTTGGTATGATTTTCTGGTTTACCGATTTTACATAATTTTATTTTATCTAAATTTAATCTTTCATTAATAGGAATTCCAAGTTTTTCATAAAAATAATCAATATCTAAATTGTATTTTACATTACTTAAATCTATTGGTTGATCATATCTAATATTTGTTAAAATATCACTTTCTACTTGATCAATACCAATAAGATCGGGAATAAGAGGATCAGTATTTATTGAAATTAAAGGATTCATAAATAAAACGAGTTTTAAATTTCTGTTTGTTATATTATTTATGTTTATTGGTAAAAGTTCTATTCTATTATTTTTTAATATGAGTTCCTCAAGAGTAGATATATCAAATATACTTTCATCTATTGAATAAATTTGGTTAAGTGATAAATTCAATGTTTCAAAAGAACGCATTTGACTAAAAACATTATCTAGAATAATTATATTATTATCTGTTGCTATAAAAACTTCGAGATTTATTAATTTAGAAATGCTGGTAGGAATATTAGTCAAGTAACAGCTAGATAAATTTAAACTCCTAATTTTAGATTCGACTGGGACATGTTCGAATATATCAACATCACCGTGGAATGGTTGGTCACATTTAACAATTAAATCTGATATACCATTATAATAAAAAATATTCGGTAATATACTTAAATCTATAATGCATAAATCAAGAGTTATTGGATTATTTCTTGTAGAAGAAAATTTTTCTATTTGATAAGCTGTTATAAAAAATTTTATGAGATTTTTTAATTGTTCTATTAATATAAATATATTTTTATCTAATTTAATAATATTATTGGTACGTAAAT
This sequence comes from Spraguea lophii, assembly GCA_001887945.1. NCBI lineage: Eukaryota > Fungi > Microsporidia > Spragueidae > Spraguea > Spraguea lophii. The sequence goes on along the minus strand of LDOQ01000204.1, from coordinate 15,328 downwards.
CTAAAATTTCTAAATTTTGTAATGCATTTTTAGATATTAAAAGTTCATTTATTCTGTTAAGACTAAGATCGAGTTTTATTAAATTATTAAACATACCATTCTCTATTATTATTTTTTCGATATTATTTGAAGAAAGATTCAATATTTTTAAATTAACAAAGGAATATATTTCTTTGGGTATTTCTTCTAAAAAATTTTCTTTTAAATTAATTTTTTCTAAATTGATAAATTTCCTAAAATATGAAGGTAATCTTCTTAATCGGGTTTTACTAATGTTTATATTCTTTAAATAAATAAAAGTTTCGGATTCTAAATTAAAATCATTGTTAGAACCTAGATGTGGTAGATCATCAATAAAATTGTCATCATAAAACAATAATTCATTCCTTGGTAAACTTAAAGTTTCTAACGTTTTTATTTTAAATATATTTATATTAATACTTTTTAAATAATCACATTTACGAATACATAATTTTTCTATAGCTCTCATTTCAATAATTTCTGGAGGAATTGTATTGAACTTATTATAATCTAAAATAAGAGTTTTCAATTTTGGTAATGAAAATATAATTTTGGGGATTTCTTCAAAATTATTATCAGTTAAATCTAATAATTCTAATTCACTAAGATTTGATAATCGTGGATGTAATGTGGCTAAATTTAATTCTGACAATATCAATACTTTAATATTACTAAGTCCATAAAAGAGTGTAGGTAGTATGTTATTATTTGTTTCAGTATCGCTATTATCTAAACTTAATATATTTATAGTATATCCATTATCTTCACCTGTTTCGTATATCATAAAATCACATAAGGCATCTGAGTTATTCTTAAATTCGTCATCGAATAGATGAAAATCTCTACTATCAAAACTTGGTATCAATGTTTGTATAATCTCATAATAATTCTCAGATGTCATATCATATGACTCACAAGAACAATTAAATAACAAAATAAAAAATAAGATTAACTGTTTCATAAAACTATAAAAGGGTTTTTTTAATTTATCTAAAAAGAATGTTTAAAAAAATGATCTTTTAGGTTTATAAAAAAATTAAAAATAAAATTTAATATATTTCTTAAGTTATTTTTTGAATTATTCTTTAATAACATAAAAGGACTTAGATAACAGATCTATATGGTAGTGTTTGACAAAGTGAGTTAAAATATATTATATAATGATTTTACTGTTGATTTAAAGTAAATATTATTAATATGACTACAACTCTATATTGATTATAACTCACTAATATTATATTATGAAAGAAGATGGGAATATCATAGAGGTAGGATGAAATAACAAAGTTTATATATTCAAAGTTTTAATTTCAATAGATAGATAAATTATGTTAATCTACTTATTATAACACTTAATAGTCATGGATGAAGAATAACAAATGTACCATCTTTTACAGAGCATGATAGGTGGTAATTATCTAAGAACTTGTATAGATAAAAATATTGATATGGAAAATAATTGAAAATTTGGCAAATAGAAATATTACAAAATATTAGTTGGTTGAGGTATAAAACCTTGGTATGATGAAATTCAGTTGTTATTATTTACAGACAAGAAATTTGTTTGTTTATATTTTCATTAAAAACATATGAAAATATTATAATATCAATATAGATTAAATTTAGAAATTAAATAAACTAGGTTAATTTCAAATTAAAACATCTCTAACCTTTTTAGGAATTATCATCAACGCTAATTTCTTTTTTTTTTGTAATTATTTTTTTAAATTCTTATTTTAGTTCTTATAATCATATTCCATGTTATTTAAATTATATTTATTTATAATTGGTATTTCTTTATCTCTTTGCCAATTTTTTGTAGTTTTTGATTCTATAGCATTTTATATATTATATCGCTATCGTCCTTCTGTTTTCATAAAATAATTTTATATTTTAGTTCTTGCGCTTTTTATACAGTATATACATCTATAAATATAATTACTTTATATTAATTTACATTCAAGATATATTATAATATATTATAATTTTTATTTTGTTAAACATATAACCAATATTGTTCTTTTTTTATTTTATATGAGAAGAAGGAGACCCTTTATTTCAGATATTACTATTGATAGGGATTATTAAACTTAATTGGTATCAATTCATAATTTGTTATTTCATTAAAATAAATATTCAAAAAATCTGTTTTATTATCTCCATAAAAAATTATCAAAAAAAATGTACAAGAGCGTAAAAACTAAAAATTTTATATTTAGTAAATATTAAAACATCCATAAGAACTTTTGATCAATAAAAGTATCGAACCCTGGTTTTTCTTGAAATTCAATTTAATATAGTTGGCCTAATTTATTACATTTTTTTGTATTTTTAAATGTATTATAATTTTTTAAAAAACATATTATAATATTGGTATATACTGTTTTAGATCCAAATAAAAAAAGATTGATCTTAATATTCTTAATATGTTATGGTTATTATTGTATTATATAGTTATTTAAATTAACTGTGGATTATAATGTCTGTTATTGATAACATTGGTATATCTAACCAAATCTATATAAATTATGGATTTTTTTTAATCTATGGGTGAAAATAAATATAAATTATTATAAGATAAAAATATTATATATTGTTATTGGCTTGTGAGGCCAACTCAAACGTTTAATTCTAATAGTTCTTTTAGAATTTGAGGCTTGGTATAATTTGTTATCTTTGTCAATGGAATCCTTTAATTTGTATTTATTACATGTTACAATATTTTCCATAATATGGTATCGACTGTGTCACTGATTGATATAAAACCGGATAGGGTTATTCTAATATAATAATAAATTTATGTATCATCATAAAATATTTTTTATTTCCCGTAAGAAGGGAAGAAAACTTTTTAATTATTAATCTTTACAATTATTATACCCCTGGAATAGTAATATCAGTGATATTAGGATAAAAATGTTAAGGGATTTTAACTCTTTATATCTTTCTCCTAAGATTATTCAAGTTAGAGTGGCCATACCTCTAGATATTTGTTTTTAGGACAAAAAAAAATAAATGTTACCATGTACTTATTGCTATGATAATGTAATATTACACTCTACCAATGATAAAAATTAGATAGATCAGAACAAAATATTGAAATAGCCCCACATCCTAAAACATATTTTGAAGCTATCATCTACTTAAAGCAATCCATCTTTAAAATTTTATGTCTGGGTTTATTAACCCTATTTGGTTTCATTTACTTTTTATCTTCTAATATTTGACAAAATAATTAAATAATTTAATTCTTCTAAAAAAACAAATAAAATTAGCTATAAAGTTGTAATGGATTTTCTATTCTATTAAATAATTCTTTATATCAAACTATTATTTTTTTATATCAAAATCCCAAAAATTAAATTTTAATTATTGTCTTTCCCCATTTGATTTTTTCTCTTTGTAAAAAATCACGAATGTCTTCATAATAATCCCAACCTTTCATTTTATATTCTTGATATTTAGTTATGTTCAATAAATATCTTATAAACTTTAAAAATTCGGTTGGGACATTATTAGTATTATTAAATGATAAATTTGAGAAATGTTTTCCTATACGTAAAACATTATTGCGTGAATTATTAATACTGCCATTGTATGTATGTCTCCTCTCAATTAGTTCAAATAAAACTGGTCCAAAAGCCCATATATCATCATAAATACCAGGTTTCGTGTTATAGATATAAGATGGAATATAAAATAATGGAGTAGTTCCATATTTAAATAATTTACTAATGTTAAAGTTCTGGATAGTAGAATAACCAAAATCAAATATCTTTATATTCAAACCCTTATCAATTGCAATGTTTTCAGGCTTGAAATCACAATGTATTATTTTTTGTTCATGAAGATGATTTAATGCATGTAGAATATTCAATGATATTTGTAAAATCTCGCCATAATTCAAATATGTAGTCTTGTAAATTAGTTTGTATCAATTCGTAAATCAGATATAGTTTATCTTTATAATAATAAGCTGCAAATCCTTTAATAACATAATGTGTGGGATTTTCTTTGAAATATTCAAAAAAATATAGATCTTGATTAAAAAGTAAATTTTGTGTACCTATATTCTTTTTCAGTTGTGGTGTTCTTATTTCTTTAACAGCATACATAGTTTTTGTATTGTTGCAGCAAATTTCAATTTTATAAACGTTTGCAGTTCCGCCCCTACCTAATTCAATGGCTGGCCAGTTAATGTTTTTTAGAAAATTATTAAATCCATTTGGAAAGCAACAATTATAACATCCTCTATTGAATGTTATATCATCACTGAAAAATAGACGTTCCGATATATCTAAGAAGTATTGGTATATATGCAATTGTACTTTTTCAATGGTTTGTATATGCTTTGTTTTAAGTGATGTATTTATTATTTGAGTATTTGGATTATTATTTTGTTCATAAAAAAATCCTTTCGGTCGTTGTTTATGTAATACGTATTCTTGATTTCTATTGTTATTAATTTCTGTAGGTATATTTTTTTGAGTAAAATATTTTGTATTTTTAGTTTGTATATATGAATCCTTCATATTTTTAGAAACATGAACCAAGGGTTTTCGTATACGTGGCATTTGAGGTGGTAATTGATTGACAATATATTGTTGATCTGGATTTCTTTGAAAATAAGGCCCTTCGTTTATTTGTTGTTGACAATTGTTTGGATTAGAATTCAGTAACTTTGTTGGTCTTACAGGTCTTCGAATAGTTCTTTTTATTGTTTTTATTACCCCTTCTCCTCGACTTATTCCAGGTATTTGGTTTACAAATTGTCTGTTTTCATCATTAAAGTCTCTATACCTAGCGTTGTTAAATATATCTAGATAAGAATCATTCTCAATATAATGATTTCTGTAACCTGTATTTGTCGTAGTTCTAACATATTTAATAAATATTATTTCAAATATGTGATATTTTAAAAAAATTGAAATTAAAAATAACTGACTCATTCTTTTATGGATATTGTTTTCTTTGCAAATTTATATTTTTTAGATATATTCGGTGAAATAGAAATCAAATTTAAAAAATCTTTTAAAACAATAAGTTCGAACCCTTCTGAATATAAAGTTTTTATGATAACGATAACATAATATTGCGTACTTATATGTAACGTATTTATTAAACTATAACAATTCGGACATTTTATAAAAGTAATACGTTTTGACTGTTGACTTGGGTTTTATCATGTCATTGAAGAGGTTGGAATCTCGGGAGAAGACCATATGTAACATCATACTGTTGTTTCGGGTGGATAAAATTGTATTAATATATCTATTATAATACTCAACATCTACATTTAAAAATAACTTCGGATGGTAAAATCCACGGATTATGATAGACATAAATAGTTGTAAAATTTCTATAAACAAGGGCTTCATACAAAATTAGAAAATGTTTGATAGGGTTTATCATCTTTATACATTTTTTAACCTCTTCCAAGATATGGACGTATTAAATTATTTATTTGAAACATATTTTTTTTTATCTTTTTAATACGATTTTATAATTAGATTTTTAAAGAATAAAAGATAAAGGAGTAATTATATTAATAATAACAAATATATAATCATAGAAATACTGTATGTTAATAATGGTTAGGTTGTTTTTTGATATAATAATTTGATATTTTTTCAGAAAATATTTGTATAAATAAAAAACTTTAAATATACATCACAAAATAATTAACTAAGAATAAGTTTCGTATTATTTACAATGGAAAATTTAAAAGTTTTAATATTACAAAAATTTATTTCAACTTCTGATTGTATCTTAATATTATACAAATATGAAAATATAAAGTATGAAGTGCGCTAAACAAAAAAACTATAACTGCATATAAACTTCATGGCTAAAATATCAATATAACAATCGACGTCAAATAATCATTGATCGTATATAAAGACAGTCTAGATAAACATGTTTTTAATAAAACTTTTATTTATCGAAATTTCCTGGTTAGATGTGGTTTATTATGGTCTATGATCTTTAATTCCTAAAGACCTTTAAACTTGTACTAACTAATATTACCATATATATATTAATAATATCTTACTTTATGTTATAATGTGTTTGGATTTTGTGTATGGTGGACGGCACTGTATCTCACCCCGTTTTTTAGGGATTCTCAACTTTTTTTAGCATAATATTGGTGAATCACAAATCAATATAATGATTGCAATTACACCAATCAATACTGCTTTAATTTAGTAGTAGGGTGTCATACAAAGTATAACCAATATTACGCTAATGAATACTCCCTATTTAACAACCTTTATCTTCTACCTTTTATTCATTTTTTTTTGAAAATGCTTTGGGATGAGGGATTCGAACCTGTCAAGCTTAGGGTTTAGTTATTACCCCATGACCATTGGACCAAATATACTTTATTAAGTGAATTAAAATAAGAAAATTGATCAAACATTTAATAATGAAAGTTATTATTACCCATGCAATTTTTTATCCATCTGAACCACGTTTAAAGATATTATTATCTGTAATAGATTCAATTAAAATATTTAGCGTATTAATAGTTAATATAAATTTTATTCGTTCTGTAGAATTAGAAGAGTTATTAACGATAAAGAAAAAGAATTGCCCGAATTTTTTTTAATTGATTCTAAATCCAAGTTAAGAGAGAGATTTTTAAATTTAGAATCAGGAGCAGAAGAGATATTTTCGAATATAGTTCAAGATAAAATTGATATTAGCAATTTATATTCTTCTTTTTCACGTAAAATAATGCATTCACTAGATGCTAATTCTGATTCCTCTACTATTAAGGATTTCATGAAAATAAGTAAAGGAGACTATTATTCTATGTTTAAGGCTAGGATGTTTGGTTTGGGTCCGTTTAAATTCGCTAAGGAAATGTTAATACCAGTTATAGATAACATAACAGCGGATGATCAGCGGGCAGGTAAGTCTAATAAAAGAAATAAACCGCCAGTTATTTCATGTACATCCAATTCCTTTCAAAGGTCTGGAAAAAAAACAATTTCTAATGCATATTCTGAATGGGAGAAATGTCAACTGCAGAAAATAAAAAAACTCGAAATGGAACTTGAAAATGAGTTAATTGGAACAAGTAATAAAATTAACAATAGAATATATGAGGATGTGACAAAATTATTTAATGATTGTGAAAATGTTATAAAAAATGATGAAATGATGTCTTATTTAAAAACATTACTTAATAGTTTTGATAATGATTATTCATATTATTATAAACAAATTATGAGTTCTGTTAAAGATGTTGTATTAAAGGAACAGCAAAAGTTATCAAAGTCTATTTTAGAGTGGCTAATATGTAAACTACCAAGTAAGTTTAGTATAATAAATTTCGTCAAGAAAGTAATCCAATTTTCTAACCCTGCTGAAATCGAATTTAATAAATTTCTACAAATGAAATATAATAATTACAATAATTATATTGATGATTTACATAATAAGATTCTTCATGTATTGGATAGAAGAGAAAAAACTATGGAAGATCGTTTCAATATTATACTGAGCGATTTAAATGACTATAAGTTAGAAGTACACACTCTTCTTGATGAATTTCTTAGTAGTATTAAAAAGAAAAGTCAACGTCGATTAGTCTCTAAGACTTTTGTTGTTGACTTTAGCGCAAACGATAAGTATGTTATTACATCAAAAGAACAATTTAATTTTTCTTTAAATGATATATCGATTAAACATAAATTATTATCCACTGAAAAACAAGGAATATCAGAGTATCTAATTTCTAATAAAATAAAAATCTTTTAAATGGTTAAAGAAAGAGACAAAACAATATTTTTGCTAAAAGGTTAGAAAATGTCTTTAAATCTCTCCATGAATATTCAAAAGGTAATATACATGAATACCCATTTGAATATTGTGAAGGAATATTTAGCGATAAAGAATTAGATGAGTTAAAGAATTTATTGAAGAAGATTGATGTAAGAAAAGTAAAAATTAACCATTCCACGAACAACAGTTTAAATTAAATTTTGATCTGATAACTTGTTATTTGATAGATTTATTATTTATTTCTATTTCTATATGATTTTTCTTAATTTTATAAAACAACAAAAATATAATGAAACAGTTAAAAAATGTCCTTTGTAATAACACAATTTATTTGTTTTAATTATATTTATAAATTTATATATTTTTATACTTTCGTATCATTATCTAAATCAAATAAATTATAATAACCCAAAATATATATTTATTTTAAAGTTTATGTTAAATAGAAATAAAAAAAAATAATTCATGATCTTTATCATAACTTAAATTTATAAAAATATATGTATCACTTGTAATTCATAATAAATAAATATTTCTCAATATGTTTTATTATTATAAAAGAAATTATAAATAAATATTTTTTATTCAAATCGATATATTTTATAAAGTACCTAAATATCTATTCCAAATACTTTCAAAAATATTTTCAAATTTATCATGTCTCTCGATCTCATCGATATAAAATCCTACTTTTCCTGTAACATATTTCAATTTATGATCCAAATGTAAATCTGTATCTAAATATACATCTTTATCTATTAAATATATTGTATTGTCTTCCTTTATAATAATATTATTATAAGCTATTATTCTGTTCACTTCTAATCTTATGGTATGGAAGGTATTATTTTTGTTTAAAAACACATTTTCTTTTATTTCAAATAATCTTCTATTGAACATTAATTCCTCTTCTTTTGTTAAATCATAAATTTTACTTTCTTTATTTAACATAGAATTAAAACATTCTTTATTATTGGTAATATTATTTTTTAAACCCTCGTTTAAAAGATAAAACCATATATCACTAATCACCATTTTATTATCTTCGTATATTACATCTTCAAACACAATTTCTATCAAAGTATCACCACGATCTTCTGTGTTTATTATTTCCTTTTTGGCTATAATATTTTTTTTCCTTGTTATTCGTAGTATATTTAGATTACTATCGAGATATATTCCATATCTTATATTATTAATTCTAAAACTATAATCATAAAAGATAAAAGATGTAATTGAATTATAATTTTTTATATCTATTCTTGTGATATTGTTATCGTTATTTTCTTTTATGTTTTCTTCATACGTATCATAATTATCATCTACTAATTTATGATGATGATAAAAATATGCTCTTATATATTCTGTATTTTTATTTACTTGTCCTAGTTGAAGAATCCTACCAAGCTCTCTTATTTTAATATTATTATAAATATATTTATTGGATAAAGAATGAAAATATAGTTTTCCAGGTAATATTCTAACATCTATAAATATTTTTCTATTGGAAATATCAATAGGGTAATTTTCCTTTGTGATATTATCATTATGTTTATTGTTATTCCTTCTATGCCATAAATGTCCAACTATAAACCTTCTTAAATCATCTTTGTATATATTAATAGATGTTTTACCACTGTTGAGTAATTCTATATCATATACTTTTTTCCTTATATGCTTAGCGCTTTTTTTTCCTTTATATTCTTTAAAATAAACTTCATCATTAACATCAAACATTCCTATTACTGTAAGATTGTTATATGGTGGAGTATTAATAATTATATTATTAGAAATATTATTGGAAGTATTACTCTTTAAAATATTGTTATTGAGAGATAATTTAAATTTCTGTTGTATTGGTATATTAAAAGAAAGTATTAACGATGTTCTTATTATCTTATTGCTGATATCCTCTATGTTGGAAGTATTCTTATAATTACTAAGTCCGATAAGTTTATTAATTATTTTTAATTTTAATATATTTTTATTGGAATCGTTGTACAGACTTTCATCAGACATTGATATTAAAAAAATAAAATCATAAATAAATTTTATATCTTTTAAATTAATTATTTCTAAAGCATAAAAGATATGGAACAATTCAGAATAAATCCTATTATCAAGTATTGCAAATTTAGGATCTGTAAGATATTGTAAGTGATTAGTATAGATTATTATTCTTTCTTTTGTTATTTTATTATCATTATATTTTACGTGATATTCTTCTATATCTATGGTATCTTCTATATCTTCATTCTTTTTATTTCTCAGTTCGATCCCGGATGTAAATATAAAATTGGTTTTTTCAAAGGTTTTTTCTTTGATTCTTATAAGATTGAGATTAAGATGATCTTCATTAATAATACCAAAGGATTTGTATGACTCAGTTGAATTATCATTTGGATCATTATTTTCTATACTTATTTTATACCATGCTAATGCTTTCAATGATAAATCTTCATTAATTTTATTTTTATTAAATATTTCTCTATATTTATTGAGAATCTCCTTTACTTTTTTATTTATGTTATATGTATGTCCTCTGCTTTCTTCTGATGTAAATTCATCCGGCGATGTAGATATATTTGAAAATAACTCATATTCTGTTATTCCATATGATTTGAGAATTAATTGGAGTTCTGTCTTATAATTAGAATATATTTCTAATGCGTTTTGTAAAAAAGGTTGTATTGTTGATGGATAGATATATTTTTGTTTAGGAAGATGATCTATAAGTATTCTTATTATTTTATTCTTATTTATACATTCACTTTCTTTTGGATTATTGATATTGTTATAAAAATAAGATTTAAAATTAATATCTAAATTTAACATTGCAGATCTCCTAAATAAAATTCCTAATGCTTTTTTACTTTCATACATATGCTGGGTCTTAATCTGCATAAAATCGGGATACTCTCTTGGAACAAGGTCCATTGGGAGACGAGGCACAAAACCTGTTTTGGGAAAATCAACACCCTGATTAAATAAAGTAGCTAATTTTAATGCTTCAGCAGATGTAATACTTTCCTTATCAGAAAATGACAGATGAGAATATGCAATCTTTCCTAAATCATTTTCTTTCATAAATTTTATATAGAAATTAGAAATATCTTTTTGAGATACTATTTCTTTCTTCAGCACTTCGTTGTTCACATACGTATCCGGAGGAAATACTTCATCTGGAACTAATCTCTTATCCCATGAACAAAAGTATAAATCTCCGTCTAAATCCCCACCTGAACACATATTGAATAATGGTCTATTTCCACATTTAGCAAATACTACAACATCGACGTAGATATTCTTTAATGTATTATTAGATACGGCATTAACTACACGTACATCACCGGGGTGTAAACAAGGATTCTTACTTATCATAATATTTTCTACAATCACTCCTACATCACTTAAATTGATAAAAACTTCGTTTTCTTTTAAAATATTAAATTCATCTACAATACCCATAAGCACTCTTCCTTTTTCTATAAAAATCTTTCCTTTTTTATGTATAGAAGTAAATGTTTTACAGATAGACGAAATACTTAATGTTCTGATAAAATTCATATTTGTGTTTGAGTAATGCATTTTGTTATTAATATTGGAATAGAATATATTATCAGTATCATCCTTATGTGCATATGAATAAGCGATATTATTTTTCATATCATTTATCTTATAAATTTTCTCTTGTGTTGATTCTACGTTTTTTAATTTAAAGAAATTGCAATATTTTTTAACAAACCTATATTCGTCTATGATATATTCTCCTATTGCATCTGTAACCGCTTCATCTTGTAATTCTATAAATATTTCTTTTTTTATTCCTAATCCTTCTAATATCAATATAATCTGTCTGTTTAAATACGCCGGTATTGATTGAGAATAATTTACAATTTCTAATGACATGTGGTTGGATTTAAATTTTTTCATACTCTCTCTAAGAATAAGGTCTGCATTTGAAATTAAAAAGTTTTCATTTTTTATGGAATTATTTTTCAATCTAGGATCTACAGATACCACTCCTTTATATCCTGCTATTCTTATTTGAAATGCAGAAGGTCTGGATTTCAGTTTCATACTCTCAACTATTTTTTCTGCATAATCTATTGAAATTCTTCCTATTCCGTCTGTAAAATTATAACCATTTTCATAATAATCCTTTTCTTCTGTTATTGTGGCATCAAAAGTAAAATATGTACTACTAAAAGGTTGACCTTGGCGTATAACATATTTTCCTATGTTATTAATCTCTGAAAAATCTCCTATCCAATTCCTTATGAAATCCACGCCTATCAAAGTATTCCCTGTCATATATGGAGTTACAAACCATGCACAATGTAATCTAAGCTGTGATGCACTAGTAGCTAAGAAGAAATATTTTCTATCTAAGCTTATAAATCCATCGTTTAAAATATTTCTATAATAATCATATAAATATTCCATATTTAGTTCTTCATCACCCATTATTCTGTCTGATAAATTTTCATCCCTAAAGCTTACTCTTATAACTTTTTCACTGTCGAAATTACGCAATACTCTATTAGATAATGATACCTTGGGGTAATCATAATTAAATGCCATAGGTGTAATACAAACACTTCGTATAAGTACCAAATCTGAAGACAAATATACTTTATATTTTGTACCGTTATATTTACTCAACAATGATGGTATGGAGCTAAATCTATTAGTTGCATGCCCGTCTAAAAAATATAAAATATCACACATACAATATTTTTTCAGTTCTTTAAGAATATTATAACTTATTCTAACATTTCTTCCTTTTCTGGATAGAAAACATAATATAAAATATCTATCGTCGAAACTTAAATCCTTACAAAATTTTAAAATCTCCTGGGGAGTTAATCCTCTCTCAACATCTAATTGATCTTGTACATTCATTTTTCCTATTATTTTATTATCTATATTTTGTTTATTTATTCCATAAATAAAAATATTATAGAAATAGATTTTAGAATATTTCTCGAGATTTAATAGAAGCATTAATATATCGCCATGTTTAATTTCCACACATATATCATATCTTCCTTCAACCATAGGAAAATTATATCGATCTCCTCTTCTCCATCCGATATTATTATAAGTATTTATATTTTTATCACAAACTCTGTCTGTCGAATAAAAAAACTTAGGATAATGTTTCAAAAGAATAAATATTTTCTTGTTGAAATAGAATAATTTATCCTCTGTTATATTTTCAATTACAATCTTAATATATTTCGTAATATCTTTACTCTGTTTATTATTAATATCTTTTATAGTTATATTATTATTTTTAACAGTTCCTATAATATTTATACTTTTATTACCTACTATTAATATACCATTGCCTATAATGTCTATATTATTACTAAAACTATCTTTCTGATCCATATGACCAAGTTTTACATTTGTTATACCCACCTTAAATTTATTAGAATTTATCTCTCTATTTGTTTTCAGCCTCAAAGGAACATCTAATTTTTTAGATATGTATTCTCCCTCATACAATTTATTAAAAATTGAATTATTTCTAATCTCTTCATCTTTTATTCTACAAATATTATTTTTAGTAATTTCTATTTCCTTTGTATTGTTACTCCTATAATTTATTATTTTGTATTGATATTCTCTATCGATTACAAAATAAGAAAAATCTTTATTCTTTCTATTATTTTCTGTTTTTTTATTATTTAGTATATCATTTTTATTTGAAATATTTATGTTTTGTGTTTCAATATTGTCTTTATCTTTAATACATATTATTTTATTATCTTCTTGCGCGTTTTTATTCGTTAGAGAATATATCATGTCCTCTGTTTCTACAAGCGCTCTATAAAAATCTTCTTCCTCTTCATGAGATATCAAATATTTCTTATTCTTGGATTTTATAGGCATATAATCATATAACACTATAACTTTATCATTTTTAGTTTTTCTATAAATATCATGATATTCATAATAAGTTAATATTTCAATATTAAAATTATTCTTCAAATATTTTTTTTCCTTGTTATCTCCAATTAACAAAATTATTTCTTCTTTTAAATGTTTTATTAATTCTTTTAAAATAATCATTTTATTTTTTCTTGTCTCACTTTCTTCCTTATTATGATTATGATATATTAATTCTATTTGAGTAAAAAAATCTCTAAAGAAAGGCTCTTCTTTTATAATAGGGATTTTACTATATTTTTGGTGGTTATATAAATCTAATAATAAAAACGGGCTGTTGGTGGTTATAATTAATTTAATCTTTTTGGTTTTCTGTTTAAAATATAAATTTAAATTTTCAATAGTAACTAATAAATTGTCTATATTATCAAAGTTATCAAGGATAACGATATTATTTTTAATTCTACTAAGATTTTGAATAGCCCTATAAGATAAATCATCAATCATTTCTGTATAATTGATATACCTATTCTCAATCCCTTTAAATCTTTCTCTATCTAATTCTTCAATAATAACTAAACTTTCATTGTTATCCATTAGAATCTGAAGCGAATCTATTGGATCGGGGAAATACAACAATTTTATATCCAAATATTCGTGAACAATATCTGTTTGTTTTATTATTTCTGGGTTATTGTAATTATTTCTTATATTTTTATGATTTAATGGTTTATCTGTGATATCGGTATTTATAATACTATTCTCATCTTCTTTTTCTTGTTGTATTTTTGTTTCATCAAATAATTTTTGTGTTTTTACTTTCTTTGTTGGTAATGACATGGAGTAAAAAAATTTTACAAAAAAATCTTAAATAAATTATTTTTACAAAATTTGTTTGTTAATTTTGAAAAGTTTATTTTTATTTATTTAATGTTATTCTTATTTTTGGAGGTTATGTAAAATAACTTGATTATAACTTCTTTGTAATTAATTTTGTGATAAACGTCATAAATAATTTTTAATATTTTTTTGTTACTTCTTTGTTTTAACCCATATGAAATAAAAAAATATAATATTCATCTATTACTAGAATCTGGGGATTATACAATTCATAGACGGTAAAGGTTAAAATGAAAATACAGAAAATTCTTTGTTCTATATAAATTCGTCCCTTAGGGTCATTACTCCCTTAAAAAACGTCGGATTTTGATATCTACTTTTAGAATGGGATTATTACGATCATGCTAATATGTATGTGAAAGATTTTCTTTTTCTAATAGAAAACAGAAAAAAAAGATAAATTAATTTTGTTAAAAAAATAATTTAATAATAATCCCATTTAAAATTATTTTATAGGTTTTTTTATTTTCTACTAAAAAAATACCAATCATCCACATCTCGTTAGTCAATTTGTATCTGATAAAAAATTTTAATATATTGACTGGCTTCATTTCATTTATTATAAATTATCTTGTCATCGGTGTAGCTTTTTTTTTTTTTACGAATGAAACTTTTATTTATCAAAGCTTCCTGGCCGGTTGCGGCCTACCATGGTCTGTGACCTTCGGTTCCTCGAGCGACATTAAACTTGTACTAACTGGTTTCACTACAGATATGC
>LDOQ01000257.1:0-26318 GCA_001887945.1 Spraguea lophii | reverse complement strand
AAAAATACTAATTGATATTTAAAATTAAATAACTTTTATCCAATATCTTTCAGTGTTGTTTTGTGGTGTTTTTAAACTCCAAGGTACTACCCTTACTGGTAGACCTTAAAGTTTAGAAGCCCCAATATTTTAATTATAAGATTTTTTATATTCTTTAAGTAATTAATTGTAATCCAAATAAAAATAAATTTTATAAAAGAAATATAATAATTTTAAAAAAGATTTTCACGTACACATTTTAATAAATCAATGCTAATACCAGAATAATGATAAGCTGCATATAATTTTCTTTCAAGAAAGAATTGTCTGAGGTATCATCATCTTTTATCTTTAAACTTTGACTTTCATCAGTAAATGTATTCATACTCGGTAATGATTCTCGAGAGGTTTCGGTTAATTCTTTTTCATCATCAACTTTTTTTGGTTGAATAGGATTTTCTTTGACTGTTGTTCCTGTAGCAGTTGATTCGCTTGATTCTTCTTTTTCATTATCGTCTTGTTTTATTTTTTCTTGTTTGTCGTCATTCGGTTTTGTTTTTTCTTGTTTGTCGTCATCTTTTTTTGGTTGAATAGGATTTTCTTTTCCATCGTCATTTGGTTTTGTTTTTTCTTGTTTGTTATCATCTTCTTTTGGTTGAATAGGATTTTCTTTTTCATTGTCATTTTGTTCTGTTTTTTCTTGTTTGTCGTCATCCTCTTTCTTGGTTAATTCTTTTTCTTTATCCTCTTGTTCTGTTTTTCCTTTTTCATTATTTATAATAGATTTACGTTTTTCTATAGATTTTATTTCCTCTGGGTTTGGAGATGGTGTATTTGCATTTACGCTATCTGGTTTAATGGATGGAACAAACCAGTCTCTGACATACGTTGATCCATTGTATGTATAAGCAAAACCATTTCTAAATATTCTAAATATTTCCATATTTTCGAATCCGCTTTTTGATTTCAACTTTCCCCAGTAATACGCATTCATGTGTAATTTACTTGTATTATCTGTATAAATAATTTCGTTTGCTTCATCATCATACTTTATATTAAAAGAGAATGATAATGTTTCCAAATCAATACTATCTGGTAAACAAATCTGTAATCCATTTATAGCCAATTGAAAATTTTCTTTAAAAGTATCCAATGTATATACTTCTCTACCATAACGTGTTATATTTTTATTGTGTGTAGGTATCACTAAATAAGTAAAACACAACCTTCCATTTATTTCTATTGCTGTTCTAAACCAAATACTTTTTATTTCCAATTTATCCGAAGGTATTTCCCTATCATCTTCATCAATTGCTTTAATTTTCCAACCATTATATATTGAATGCTCCTTAATATATTTACGTTGCTCATTTTCATCATGATACCAAAGTTCTATACCATCGTACGCCAAAGTATTTATTCTCACAGGAAATGATATTTCTTCATCTTCAGCAGAAAACATCATTTCAGTATTTAAATGCAAAATACCGTCTTTTGATTTATTTATTCCATTTTCATCTTCTAGTGATATCTGCGCATTTTTTGTTTTCACTTTTAATTTTTGATTTCCTGCACATACATTTAAAAAATACGTTAATATCATAAATCCAACTTTCTTCTGTGTAAATACAGAATTTACAACCATAATATTATATTTCATATATTTTTTTATAAATGTATAAATACTATACAATCTTGTATACAAGTAAATAAATATATCATTATATTGTGTTACACTTATACTATCACATATATAATCTTTGTATAAATATGTAAATATATTACGTTTTATAAGAAATAACATAAGTATAAATTTTTTTTAGTTTAAAAATACAATAGGAGAACCTTAAATAAGTAAATTTCAAATAAATTAACAGTTAGAGGAATATTTTATTAAAAAAAATAATATTTAAAGCATATTTCATTACAAATGGATAATTGTAATATTTTTATTATATATTTTATAATTTTCATTGATTTTTATTGGTTGAATATTAATTATTTCTAATATATTGTATTTATAGAATATAACCTCCTATTTAAAAATTTGCTTTAATTATAATATTATAAAAAATATATATATTATTTATTATTATTTAATATCATTAAACAATTCAAAATGTTTGAATATTTTAAATATTTTTATTACTGATATTTTTAATTTAATAGACAATTTCAATTTTAATAAATTCCTTTATATTATTTTTTAAATCATCTTTGCCAGGTATATCCCAAGTTTAATTTTTTATTTCAAAATATAAATTTTAAAAGTTTAATTATTAAATATTACTTAAATATTGCCTAAACCCGCTTATCCAAATGGTTATGGAGTAGAAATTAAATCTCAAATCTAACGAGGTTTGAATACGTCATTCATATAAATTTCAAAAATCATTAAAAGATAGATAAGAAAGGGTTTTGAATGGGGGAATGTCTAACAGCTTAGTATTACTTTTGTATAACATCCCGATACTAGATTAAAGTAATGTTTAATTGGTGTAATTGCGATCCATGTGTTTATTTGTTATTCGGGGTAATGTTACGCCATTACGGAAATTAGAAATCTTTAAGAAACGGGGATAGAGATGTGTATCATATTTAAAATCCTAATATTTTAGAATATAAGATAAAATGAGATCAATGATATACGTAGCGAAATAAATTAATACAACTTTAAATATGTCTTGTGAACCGAAGAATATAAACCACTGTAGAGTGCAACTGAATAGAAAACTTCTATAAAAATTTTATTTTTTAAAATATTTATTGAGATTTATTTTCTTTGATTCTATTATATGTATAATATATTATTTAAATATAAATTTAAAAATGATTATGACGAATAATCAATTT
Organism: Spraguea lophii; assembly: GCA_001887945.1. Classification (NCBI taxonomy): domain Eukaryota; kingdom Fungi; phylum Microsporidia; family Spragueidae; genus Spraguea; species Spraguea lophii. Next base: position 23,486 of record LDOQ01000257.1, on the reverse strand, counting down.
TTATAAAGAAGAATAATTTATAATTAACATATAAATATATGATTACTAGGATTATAATATATAATTAATATAATCAACATATAAACGTATAATTATTATAATATAAATTTATTTTAAATAATATTAACTTTTTATGTTTTTTTTCTTTGTTTTATAATAAATCACCCTTATAATTTATTTTTATGCATAAAGACCAAATATATATTCCTGAAGATATTTTACATAATGGTGGTCTTGAAAATCTTGATGATTATACTATATTTAGACGTAGAATACCAGAGAGAAGGAATAGAAGGGCAGAGAGTTTTATTTTTGATAAAGTGTTAATAAATATGGAGTTAATACCACTTAAGAAATGGTATTTAAAAATTCTTTACAAAGAAAATAATGATGTGAAGACAATAAAATCCTCAGGTGATAATAATTCTAATTATGGATTGGTTTTTCTTGGAGAGTTGGATAATGGAACATTTATACGTTCTTCTTATATTACGGAAAGAATATCTGAAAGAGTGGTAAAAACAGAAAATACTACGTATGAATTGGTAGGTGAGATGGATATGAAGAAGAAAATGTGGAAGCATGCTTCTAATGATTTAAATTATATTTTTGTTGATGGATTTCCCGATAATTGGAAAGATGTAATTGGAGGTGAAATAAAGAAAATAATGGGAAAAGAAAAAAATAAAAATTGTGAGAATGATAAGAAAAATATAAATAAAGAAAAGACGAATGAAGTATCTGTTGCGGAAAATAATAATGAAGATGATTTATTCTTTAAACAGAATATTAATGAGGTGTTTAAACAAAATGAAATATTTGAGACATCTAAGATATTGGATGATGAAAGTGTAGGATCATTTAATAAAATAAAAAAAATTTATGAAAAAGAAAAACAAAAGAAAATAGAGCTCAGTGAATCTTTAACCGAAATAAATAAAAATATAATTGATAATAATTCTAACACTGAAAATGAAAGGGAAATAATTACAAACGATCAAAATACTACAGATGAGAAAGAAATAGTCACGAATGATCAAAATGTTACAGGTAAAAAAGAAATAGTCACGAGTGATCAAAATACTGAAGATAACAAAGAAATAGAAGAAACTTTGAATAAGGAAGAAGAAAAAGATACATCAAAAGTAGCAGCTGAAATGTCTCATTTATACAAAGAAGATAGTACAGAAATAATTAATGAAGAGAGTATAAATATTTTTGAAGATATTGGTGATAAAAATAAAGATTCTACAAATGTATCAGAAAAAGATAAAAAAAGTGTGCAGGAAGATCTTAAAAGCATATTAATAGAACTTAACAAAAAAACAATGGAAGAGAAAGAATTAAATGCTGAAGTTAATGAACAAAAGAAAATGAAATTAAGAAATATGATGAATAAAAATGTAAATGATAAGACAGAAGTAGAAGTAAATTCAATAGAAGAAGATAAAGAAAAAATGGATAATAAAAATGTAAAAGGAAAAAATAATACAACAACGAAAAAAGATATAAAGAATAAAAAAACAATAAAGAAAGAAAATAATGTTAAAGAAAATAAAACAGAGAAAATTAACGATTCAAAAATTGAGAATAAAAATTCAAAAGAAGAAAATGAAATAGAAATAAAGGAAGCTCCAAAGAAAGAAGTAATAAAGAAACAATTATCAACAGAGCCAAAGAAAGAAAATCCTAAAAGAAAAGAAGAAGAGGTGAATAAATTGAAAAAGAAACCTAAGAAAAGGAAAGTACGATTAAATTTCAGAGGTTAATAGTATTTATTTTTTAAGAAAAAAAATGTTCTGCTATAGGATGCCATCTGCTGGTCTATTCTTATTATTATATTATAATTATAAAATATATCTTCTATTAAATTACTTCTGTCTGTAAGATATACTATTACCATCATATTATTTTTTAGAAATTTATCAGCTAATAATTTTATATTAAAAATCACATCGTATATTTCTTTATCTGATACTCTTATTCCATATGGTGGATCTGTTATTATAGATATACCGTTATAAAAATTATTATGTTTATTTGCTATATCATTGATATTGAATATGTTATTTTTTACTGATGATACAAAACAACCTAATAAATATTTCTGAAGATTAAACTGTTTAAAATTTGAATAAACATTTTCATTCAGTGCTCGTGTCTTTACTCCTTTACGATTAATTTTAATTTTATTTCCATTTATGGTATTTTCGCATAAATTTATATTGTTTGTTTGTTTATGTTGTTGACTATATAAGACCGGATCTACTTCATTTTCACCTATGATTATATGATCTCCTACCATCTCATATTTACTTATATCAGATCCTATAACATATGTATCTAATATTGCACCAGCAAGAAGTATACTACCACTTCCCATACAAGGATCATAAATAATATTAACATTATTTGTTTTTACTACATTTACCATAAACAATGATAATTCCAAGTCAAATGAAGTATGCCCTATAAACTTTCTGTTTTCCACAGCCATTTCTAAAAACTTTTTCCTATTAGAATTTTTATAAAATACAGATAAATATAAGCCTAACTTATTAGAAATATTATTACAATTTTTTATTAATACAGCATCATAATCTTCATTTACCACATCAATTCCATATGTAAGACTGCTATCATCCAATAATACTTTAGTATCTTTTACCAAATAAGAAAAATAACCTATAATCATATTTCTACCGTCTTTTTTCACTGAACATCCAAAATTTCGAATCTTTATCCTTGTAGTATTATAATCCATAGCAGATATAATATCATTGATTCTTCCAGGTATAAAATTATTATCCGGATTCTTTATATTATAACATTTAGAATATTTATTACATTTACTATAAACGTTACCGGTATTATTATAATTATGATCTATAGAATAACAATTACCATTTTTATATGATAGAATGTATTCAGATACATAATATGATGCTTTGGATATAAAAATACTTCTTTCTAAAATAATATCTAAATCTTTTATATTCATTTCCACTATCATATAAGGATTATTATATTCTAAATCTTTTAGAATATTATATTCTATATTATTATTTTTACAAAGATATATAAATTCTATCTTTCTAAACTCTCGATATGTATGAGTGAAACGTAATAAAAATATATCCATGGATAAAAAATAAAATTAAAAAGAAATATTATAAAGATATGATATTGTAATCATGTATTTATTGTATTTATTGTATAATCAGTATACAGAGATAGAGTATAATAATATAACTATTATATATGCATTATATAATCTATATACAAGATATCGATTAATTATATATATATTATCTACAGTTATCAGTATATTAGATTAATTATGAAATAGTATTATCAATATGTAAGAAATTATTATAATAATCTAATGAGAAGATTATTAATATGAAATATTCCTAAAGGATATATTTTATATTGCTGATAACCATAAAAATATATTTTACTCCTTATTATACGGAATGTTATTCTATTTTAATATTTTTATAAAAATAATTATTTTTTATAGTAAATTATCATATATTTGGTAATATACTATTTTTATATAATAGTATAAATAGAATATTATATTATTATAACCATGAATAATATTATAACTTTTAAAAATAATATAAGCAATTATAAGAAAAGTATTAATAAAATATTTATAAGATTAAGAAATAAAAATATATTACAATATATATTTAGAATAGAAAAGATAATAAAGATAATATTTTATATTATAATATATATTAAAAATATAAATATATCATATATTAAGAATATAAATATATTATCAATAAAAAATTTATATTTTATTTATTTTATTATGATAAAATCAGATATAGATTCTAGTAGAGAAGAAAGTGATTTATTTACAGAAAATGTAAAAATAAAAATTAGAGGATATGATAAAAAAGAAGATATTTGGAAAGGTATGGTTAATATGAATAAGGATGTAAATATATTATATAACAATTATATACAATCAATTAATGTAAAAATAGAAAATATAAAGTTTAATGGATTAGAACTCCATTTCTTCCCAGATCCATTTAGACCTAATTTTTTTCATATTCTTTATTATAATAAAAATAAAGAATTGGAAGGAGTGAGTTATAAAGGTAAAATAATACCTCAAAATGATATGTACATATCAAATATTTGGTTTAAAGTAAAATTAATAATAAATGGAAATAGTTGTCATACATATTTATCAGTACTGATTTTAGATAAATCAGGTGGTTCTACACCCAAAATAAAATACAGTAATATTTCACGACCTGGTAATAATAACACAGGAAAAATAAATTTGGATAAAGGAAATGTAAGTATTTTACTACCTAAAGATATAGATTTTGAAAGATTAAATCAAGGTTTTACTGCAAATTATAATACAATGTATAGAACATTTTCATTTCAAAATATAGAAGGATATAAATGTTATATAGATAAAGATTATGGATTATTTAATTTATTTAAAGGATATAAGAATGTAGAAATAAGTAATATAGGTGAAAATTGTTGTATATATTATTATAATGGTAATGAATATCATAAAGTATCTTCAAGTAAAACAGATATCAAGAAAGATGAATCTAATACTACAGGGAGTATTATAGGTATAGGGATATTGTTAATTATTATATCAGTATTATATTAAAAGTTATAAGAGTAAACATTTATATGATACTATATGATATGATATAAATGATATATTTTATTATATATTGTTTATCGTTTATATTTTATTATTTACCATTTATATTATTTGCATTACATATTTATATATTTATATCATATCATATCTATTCTTATTTATTTATATCTCTTTATATCACTTATATCACTCATGTCATTCATATCATTCATATCACTAATATATTTCTTACGTATATTTATTTTTACCCTTTATGTTATTAATTAATGATGAAAAAGATATTATTTCCAAACTTCTTGAAATATATCCCTCTGAAGATTTCATTATAAAAAAATTTAGTAGTGGTAAAACCAATATACTTTACCATTGCACGAGTCCATCCAATTCCCTAGTATTAAGAATATTTGGTGACACTCCATTTATCAACAGAGCTGAAGAAATGGAAACAATTACACTATTAAATTCCTATTCCAGATGTGCACCCCTTATAAAAAAATACACGAACGGATATATTTCACAATATATTATTGGACGAGAATTAGAAGATAGTGAACTTCAACTAAAATATAAAAATATTATCAAAGAGATGAAAAAATGGCATAAAATAAAAACCGGCACACCTACAATTTTCACAAAACTAAAAGATTGGTATATACGAGCATACAAACACCACCGCGATTTTTTAGAAAAAAACAAAATTCTTGAAATTATTGAAAACAAAGAAAAAGAAATAAACAAAATAAACTTTACTTCGGACGATATAGGATTTTGCCACAATGATTTACTAGCATCGAACATTCTTATAAACAAAGAAGAAATCATATTTATTGATTACGAATATGCAAGTATAAATTACATACATTTTGATATTGCCAACCACTTGTGTGAATATGCAGGATATAATTGTAATTTTAGATTAGTACCAAAACATAATTTTATAAAAAAAGTCATAAAAGAATATTATGGTGGGGCAGATAGAACATTCGGAAAACACCTAAGTAGTGGTTTTTTGGAAGAAAATATCAACAAATTATTATTTTTTATACCATTGGCACATATACTCTGGGGATTGTGGGGACTGATAAAGAAAAAAGATAGAGATTTTGATTATCAGAAATATGGTAAAATAAAAATATTAGAAGCAGTAAGATTGATGAGCGAGTGACAATGGTATGAGTGTGTGTTGGGTGATATAAGTGAGTGGTATAAGTGATAATGGATGGTAGTGTTGTGTGATAATACGAGTGAATGGTAGGTTATAAATAATATGAGTGACAATAATGAGTAGTAATTATAATATGTGATAAGATATTATAATATAAATAATAAATGATAAAAGTAATAGAAAAATAATATGTAAGTAATAATGATAATATTACTATTAAATAAATATTAAATAAATGATACGTATTATCTTAATTATCATATCACCTATACCACTCTAACATCTATACCACATCTAACATATAATCACTCATATCACTCATATCACATATAATTATTTTGTTATTTTTTTATAAAAATAAATTAACCCATCCATGTTCTTCCTTACCCCTCTTACCCACACGCTATTCCTTCCACCGAACACACTTACTTCATCTATCCATAATACCATCCATACCCAACTATATCAAGAAAAAGAAGGTAGTTGTACATCTGATCATGGTTATATTTTAGCTATTACCACTATAAATAATATAGGTGCTATTATAGTAGAGAGTACAGGACATATACGTATTAAGATAAAATATACAGCAATAGTATTAAAACCAGAGAAAGGAGAAATATTAGATGCAAATGTAAATGAAATAAATAAATTAGGAATTTTTGCATCATGTGGGCCTATGAATATATTTATTAGTAATTATCAAATACCTACAGTAATGAATATAGAGAAGAATACACAAATAAGATTAAAAATAATAGGTACTAAAATAGATACAAAGAAAGTATATGCAATAGGAACTATCAATGAAGATAGCCTAGGTATTATATATTAACCATAGAAAATAATAAAGATAAATAAAATATATTTTATTTTTATTGATATTATATTTTTGTTGTTTAGTTGGTTTAGTTAATAGGTTAGGATGGGTTAATTTATTATTATTATTGTTTATTTCATAGTAGATATAAATATTTTTTATTTTCTATTAATTTTTTTAAAGATTATCTCTTTCTCTACTGAACAATAATATCAATATGTATAACTATAATTATAGAATAATCATATATATAACAACGTATAATAATAAGATATAATATAATACCAATACGTATAACAGTTATAAAAATAAATAATATTTTAGTTAACAATAAATTTTATTTCTTCTTAAAACATTTATATTATTTATTTTTATTCTTATAATCATTTTCTATTCTTTTCTTTATATTTTCTTCTTCATATTTTATACCTGGTATTCTTTCTTTATTAAATATTCTTTCTTTAGGTTTATATAGTTCTTCTGTTTCTTTTATATCTTTTTTTATATTATTTTTATTATCTGTATTCTTAATAGTATTAATAGTATTAGTAGTATCTTTTTCTATATTATTCTTATCTTTTTCTGTATTACTCTCATTCTTGTTTTCTTTTATATTGCTTTCTTTAGTTTTATCACTTTTATCATTTTTAACATTATCGCTTATACTACTTTTTTTAGTCTTATCACTTACACTCTTGCTATTCTTAATAGTCTTATTATCTTCTTTCTTCTTATCATCCTCACTTTCACTTCCACTCTTGCTATTTTTAACATTATCACTTCCACTCACGCTTTCATTATCATTTTTATTTGTTGTTTTGATTTTCTTATTGGCTTTTAATTCCTGTATTTTTTTTCTTTGTTCTTTTTTTATTTCTTTTTTCTCTTCATGCTTACTCTCTTCCTCTTCTTCTATATCACTATCCTCCAATGGCGGATCTTCCACAACATTATCTTTTATCATATTCATTGCAATATCAAAATCCTTTCCTTTTCTATTTCCATATTTATTTATACTACCTTCATTATATTCTACTATTTTATCATTTCTAACTAATCCATAACTTAATTCTTCTCCAAAGAATAATACACCGATGTAATTATCTTTTTTATTTTCGTTAATACGTAATTTATTTGTTATTTCAGATGATGCAATTCTTCCAGGCCAATAAGGAAATGAGGAAAGTTTTGCAAAAATACGATCTTGAGGTTGGAATTTCATAGGGGATGGTAAAAACAAAAAATTTTAAACAAAGATTTTTTTACAAAATGATATGTTATAAGGTGTAATGATGATGGTAAAAAATATAATAAATGTGAATAGATGATATAATGTAATAAACGTAATAAACAGGATAAATTATAATAATTATAGTTATACTACAATATATTGTGAATATAATTTATATGTTATAATCTATTATAATATAACAATAATATTACAACAATAAACTATAACCATATTATATCATTATAACTCTATTATATCACGTTAACCTATCCTAACCTATAACAATAATATCATACTCACAATATATCACTATAATAATAATATTATAAATAATAATTTTTTATAGAAAATTTTATTTTAGAATAAATATAATTTTGTAGTTATATGTTTCGAATATACACATTTCTTCAGCTCTGCCACATGCGGCTTCAAATTATTAATTATTTTTTTTCTATTTTCTGCCAAATCAATCAATCTCTGTACTACGTAATTTGCAAATTTATCTGTACTCATATCAAAAATATTATCTCCATTTAATCTATCCACCATTTTTATTCTTTCTTCATTATCGGCCTGTACAACACATTTTTCTACTACATTAGAAGCAAATTTGTGTTTGGAGTATTCATATACCTTCGGTAAGATTTTATTTATAATTCTTTTTTTATTCACTTCATTACCATTATCTAAAATAAATTGAAGTACGTAGTTTCCATATTGATTTTCTGCTAACAAACTCGTATTGTCTATTATATTTTTTACCATCACATCTTGGTGGTTGTCAATAAGTAGTCTTTGAATTACACGACATCCATATTTATGCATGCTCATATTCACACTGTGGTTTTGAAAATATTCTATAAAATATTTTTTATCTTTTATTTTTTCTACACATTTCTGAACAACATGATTTCCATTCTGATCTTCTATCAAAACCAAAAGTTTATCTTTTATTTCTTCCAAAACCATTTCTTCACTTCCAGAACATTCCAAGATTTTTTGAACTACCCTACAACCATACATATGCACACTCAATCCCAATATCCTTCCTTTAACTTTTTTAAGAATATCTTTTTTTATTTCTCTCTCACTTTCAAATAATTTCTGTATTACATAATTTCCAAAAAGATCCATAGACAATTCCCAAACATCATCTTTTATATTTTCATACAACCACAATCTATCCTGTGAAGAACACTCATCTATTTTTTTCTGAATAAATCTACTACCATCTTGATCTTTACAAATAAAATTTACCACCATTTTCAAATTCGATTCATCCAAATAACCAAAACCATTTAATCCCACACTACCATCATCCCTCTTCAAATCTATTTCTGTATCAAGATCCACATTCAACTCCTCGTATTTTTCCTCTTTAATATCCTCCACATTTATTTTTTTCTTTTTGACCTCTTTTTCCAACATCTTCCCTATACTCTTCAACGACACATCCGTTTTATTTTTCAATCCATTAACAAAACCCACAATATCCTGTTTTATTTTTATCCTACTATTATTTTGTTCCAACGGTTTTGACATTCCCAGTGGATTATCCCTATCTATCCATTCTATAAGATTATGCTTTACATCCAAATCATCCAAAGAATCAACCATAAATTGAAATTTCACTTTTGGCTCGACATCATAATCTTTAGAGATAGACAATAAATTCTTCAATTCAGAATATTTAGTGAAATTATCCTTGTCTTTGATATAATCTAGAAGATCGTCAAAGTAATATGGTGGTGCAGAGAATGAGCGCTTTTCTGTCATAAGGGTAACATAAAAGATAGAAAATAAAAATATAGTGTTTCATGATTGTTTTAATTATGAAGACAAAAAAATGTGATAGATGGTAATAGATGGTAATAGTGAATATATATTTTGTTATAATATAATAATATCTCCTTTTATTTATTTTTTAGTTTTTTTGATCTTTATATTTTATTATATAATTTATTTTACTTTATCATATAATTTGATTATATAATTATCTATTATTATCTATAATTGTATTTGATTATATCATTAATATTTATTCTCTTATTATGTATAAAAATAATTTTTATATTTTATAGTAATAATATACGCTTATATAGTTAATTATAAAAATAGATATCTTTACTATTTATATTAGATATATTTTACATGAAATATATTTTATTAAGTATTAGTTATAGCGTTATTAATTGTTAATTATAATATTATTAAATATACTCATATTAAGTATAATCTTATTATTTATTAGTTAGAAAATAGAAAATATATTTCTTAGAATAAATATGATATATAAATAATAATGATGATATTTAAAATAATTATAAATATATATATTTTTTAATAATAAATTTTATAATTGTAATGGTTGTAATTAAGTACAAGTAAGAGTGTTTGAATATCTCGTTTTGAGGATTTTAAAAATAAAATTATAAAAGAAAAAAGGGGTATGATAGAAGTTGGGTATGAATAAAGATTTAATAGAATGAATTATATTATACTTTTTAGAACGATATTTCTGATATATAGAATTATTAACTAGTTAATACGATTAATATGTTTTTTATTGAGTAATACTATAGTAAAATGGATATTAGAATTTTATAGATATTAAAAAGAATGGAAATATACAATACGTAAATTATAAGAATTTGGAATATAAAATAAAATGAAAGTCGTTTCAAAAATTAAATGTTATAGACCACGGTAGGTTAGGAAACTTCTATAAATAAAAGTTTTATTTTTTTAAAAAAAGAGATTAAGCTCTTTATTTTAATATCCAGCATATATAAGATTAAATGATGTAATGATCAAACAATATTAAAGTATGATAGAAATATTTCATAATGATTAAAAAGTTATATTAAAAATTATTATTATTCAAATATTATCATTTATTTTTTAAATTAGATTTTAATTATCATCAAAATATTCTGATTGGTTGCAGTCCATCACAGTCTAAAACCATTATATTTATTAAAATATGAATAATTTATATTAATTGATTTTTTTAGATATATACATTAATTTTATATTATTTTATATTTCAAGATGTCAGTAGATTATATATGGTATAATCTTTAATTTATTATTTTTAATAAGATTATGGTTTGTGACCTAATACAATATCGGTTGATTTGTTAATCAATATTTTAATCGGTAATAAAGTTATTGTAGAAGGTATAATCAAATTACATCTATTGAACCTTTATTTCTCCTTATATATATTTTTTTGTTTTAAAATCTTCTTGGATGAAAGATCTGAACCAATTAAACTTGGGATTTAGTTAATATCTAGCAACTGTTAACTTAAATAATAAATCTTTTCTTATAAAACTGTCTAAATTTATTAATATATTAGTATCGGATTGTAATATAAACTTACTTCTATATATGTCTTTGTTGAATAAATCGTTGTAAAATGTATTTTCAGTATTATTTTCAATATAAGTAATAATCTTGTATATTGTTGTATAGCCAAATCATCTTATACGCATAATATTATCTATATTTTTATTATTTTTTTAACGGTTTATCATATTAAATAATATTGTCACTGATTTATTTTTATTATATTTACCATAGGATAAGATTAAATTTAGAAAATCAATAAACAATAAAAATATTATTAAAAAATGTTTATTATTATTTTAAAAAACTATATGATATTATTTCTTTTCTATATTTTTTAACATATTTATGAAATATTCTATAATATAAAAACATAGTTTAATAATTTATTATGATAAATATTGATAAAATAATTAAAGATTGTTATGTAACTCATTGAAATTAATAATGTTTATTAATATATTTTTATAGTTATCTACTTATTAAAACAATAGATAATAATATTAACTGTTATAAACTTAAAATATTGTATAAACTTGTTAATCGTTATAAAATTAAAATATCGTATAAACTTGTTAATCGTTATAAATCTTTAATATGTAGTTCTTCTGCTTCTTCTATAATATCCTGTTACATATCCTCCACCACCACCACCGCTTGATGGATCATAACCACCCTGTTGTGGTTTATTATCATAATTTTCTTGATTGCCACGCCGAGGATAATCGAATGATTGTTCTTGAAATGGACTATATCCCATGAACGGACCTCCCCAAAATTTCTGTTTTTTTTCTGGCTTGTTTTCATTTTCACATAACATAGAGATGAAAAATAATATTGTTGTTAAAAATTCCATTGTAGAATAAATTCTGAATTATATTTATCTATGAATTGAAACAGTTTATAGTTTTTAATAAATTATATTTTTATATATTTTATATGAAATAATTAAAACTTGTGTTTTGGTAAGATAACTAATAAGAAAAATAATTATGGAACGTAAAATTTATAATAGATAAATAACAATATAAATATTTATTTTTATATATAGAATTCAAATATATTATTGTAATATAAAATATAAAACGTATTATAATATATAAATAATTAATAATTGATGTAATATTTATTATGTTTTATGTTTTAAATGAAATAATTTTGTTATGTGGTTATTGGAGATATTTATATATATATGTTATAGAAATTATATTAAATGTAGAAGATAATTTTTTGTTTTAAAAAATAATTATTTATAGAATGTAATTATATTGATTGTTATAAAAGAAATGATAATAATTATATGTTTGATAATATAATTTTTAAATTACGAAGGAATTGATGTTTTTTTGATATATTTTAAAAAGAATGCTTTTTAAAAATTATAATTTTAAGATAAAATACTATTATCTATATGGTATTCTTTAAAAATTATAATGTAATAAACTTTACAATAAAATATTATTATATATTTGTTATTCTTCTAACTAGATTCCATTATATTTTAAATTAATATATTATTATCTTGTTGTTCTTTAAAAATTATAATGTAATGAAACAAAATATTAATATATTCATTTAACTAGATTTTATTATATTTTAAATTTTTCTATTTTGACCATCATTGTTTTACTCCATGGAAATATCACTTAAAAAAACATTAATATTTAATAAGTTTGTTGACGAAGGATTTCATGTATGTGATGGTTTGGGATATGGTGTAGATTTTCTTTTGTATACTGATGAGCCATATAAAGTACATTCTAAATATGCTGTGGTTGTATATGATAATCAGAATTATCAGCATATACAGGCTTTGCAGAGAGTATGTAATAGTGTAAGAAAAACACTCATATTGGTAGATTATGATACAGATATAATATATTATAGTATCAAAAGATTCGGAGATAGAAAAGAATATGATAAATAATATATTTTAAAATAAAATAAAAATAATATATTAGATTATATGTAGTATATTGGATATTAAAATAAATATTTATAATTATTTTTTATTAATTGAAAGTTTATAAATCATATTTCTGTAATTTGATATTTATTAATAAAAGTGTTGATTAAATTTTGAGATTTAAAGATAGATATTTTCTTAATTATTTTTATTATTTAGTAAATATTCTATTTAAATATCTACATTTTATTTCCATTGATGGTACTAATATTCAATAATGTTTGTATTTTATCTGTCAAATCCTAATATTGCTAATCATTGTCTATTTCATCATTTAAAAAGACCAATAATTAGTTATTATTGTAAAAAGGTTACTGAGATGGGAACAAAAAAGTATATCATTAAAAACCTTATAGAAAAAATGATAATTAAAAGCAGAGATAGTTTAAAACAACTAAGCCGAAATACTTCATCTTTTATTACGTTTTTACGAGAAGAAGGTATAATTCTAAAAAATAAAAAATGTCATAAATGTAGAAATTTGTTAAATACTTACGTTGGTGATACGTTTGAAGCGTCCTCGTTGTGTTGTAAGAAAAGATTATGCGTTAAGAAACGGTATCCACTTAAAATAAATTCTTTTTTATATGATTTACGTATACCTACGAGTAAAATTTTAGAAATAATTTATGAATTTTCTAAAAAAACAAAATTAAAAAAAATAATTAAAGAAACAGGTTTAAACAAGGAGACAGGAAAAAAATAAAAAATATATATTGGTAGAGACTATCTAATCTCTCTAAAAACGAAATAAAAGTAGGTATCATATAGTTGAAATAGATGAATCTTTTGTCGTTAAGGGGAAATATAATAGGGTAAAATAACAAAATAAATTTGGGTTGAAGGTGGTGTATATAGAAAAAATGATGATGTACGATTTGCAATAATAATAAAGAGAAGTTCTGATAAACTCCGAAAAATTGTATTTATGAATGTAAGATCAAAAACAACCTTAATTACAGATTATTGGAAAAGGATGTGGTTTTTTAAAAAGTCAACACATAAGCACGTGATTGTTAATCACAAAAGATTCTTTGTTGATCTAAATAAGTCTGAAATGAATATTTAAAGAATTAAAAACAAATGGAAATGCTTAAAATCAAAAGAGATTAATAAATATAAAAATATCAGGGATTTTATTAGTGAACTTTTAGACTTTCAGAAAATAAAAGGTCCCATTTCGGATTTTTTATCTTTATTTAAACTAAATTAAAGTTTTTTTTAGCTTTCAATCTCTTTTAATAATATACTTTTTTGTTTCCATCCCAGTAACCCTTTTACCGTTATTATTATTTGGAACTGTAATAACGTAATTTATGAAACTTAGAAAGTGTGTTCAATTGTGTGATTGTAGGGTAATAACGGAATCTCAAATTTATGAATTTAAGTCTCTCGCATGGAAAAATTTTCAAAAAAAAAATGAAAGGCAGAAATAAAAGTAATTGAGTATGGAAGGATTTGATAACGTAATATTATCTATGGCTTGTATTATGATTTTATCATTGGATTAAAATATTGGTTTAGTTGGTGTAATTATTACAACCCCTGTATTGATTTGTGATTTGATAATATTGTAAAAAAGATATTATAACTTCATTAAGATTGAAAGTATGATGATTGAATCACATATATAATTCTAATACATGTAAAATAATATTGGGTAGTGGAATGTATACATACAGTAAAACCAGTTATTACAAATTTATTCATATTTAGGAAACCAACGGCCTCAAATTACAATGAATAAAATAAATCTGTAAAATATATTTTAAATATTGTTACAAACAAATTTATTTTAATATTCATAAAATTCGTTAGAATAATTAATTAACTTATTATATCTTTATAAATATCTTTTATAAAAACGAATAAATATTAATTATTTTTGAAAATTTAACATTTCGAATGCATTTTTTTAAATGATGTATATATAGTTCATAAACAATTGTGTGTATTTTTTACAAAGTAAATTGTAAATAAAAAAATAGTAAATTTATATGTTAAAAAAACGACGAAAATATAATATAACTTATATAAAATTGTATAACTTTAGTGCAAAACATATTGAAAGTATATATGAATATTTATTTTAATAATTAAATAAGATTGAGAATATAAATTTAAGAATAACAATATAAAATTAAGCAAAATAAATAAAAAACGTAATAAATATAAACGGATAATTTAATAATAAAAATTTTATTAAAATATTGGTAAATTTTTTTGACATACAATCTTCAAATATATTGGAGTATATCAACAAATAATTACACGTTTACTATTAATAAATATTTATTGTATAGAATAAACTTTAAAAAACAAATAATATATTAGAATTCAAATTTGAAATTTAATAATTATGGTATATTAATAACAAAAAAGCAAATATTATATATAATATACTTCATTTGTTTTATTGCAACGTCGTAATATAGTTTTGATGTGATTATTCCATGATATTTTTTATATTTTTCATTATTATAAGCGAAATAACAAGTAGTTTTATTATAAATGATTTGAAAGATCTTAATTTTCTTTTAGAAGATGAAAATGATGATATTTTCAATCATCCTTATGAAATAGAAGAAATTAATGAAATACATTATATGCTTATATGTAATCAGGATGATAAATCTATATTTGTCAATATAATTGCTTTAGAATCTAAAAAAGCCATTTTGCCAAGTATTATATCTTTATTAACAAAGTTGAAAGAATTGAGCGCACATCAAAATAATTTGATGGAGCTTCCGATGGGATTTGAAAAATTAACGTCATTGGAATTTCTTGATTTATCTTTTAATAAATTTAGTAGAATACCTAATGCTATATTTTCACTTAGATCTTTAAAAAAACTGCGACTCGATAAAAATCCTATATATTCTATACCTAGAAATATAATGGATTTAAATAACCTGGAAGAATTAAGTTTTAGGGATTGTAATATTATATATATTTCCAAACACTTTTTTCCTGTTCCATCTCTAAAATTATTAGATCTATCTTCAAATCCTACATTATTTTTAATCAAATCTAATGAATCGTTACATTCCAAGGCGCAAATAGCTACAGATCAACATCCTGATTATAATCCTCAGCATACTAATTTTAAACCCCATACATCATATGACCAAGAAACAAAAAATGTTAATACGACATTGGAAATCTTGAAGTTAAACTCAAATAATCTCACAGATTACCCAAAAATCTTTGAAAATTGTTTATCATTAGAATCACTTTATTTAATATCTAATAAAATAACAATATTTCCCAAATTTATTTTTAAGTTAGAACAATTAATACTATTAGAAATGAGAGATAATTTATTGAGTTCATTATACATTGATAATTTGTTATTGCCAAATCTTAAACATCTAAACTTAGGAAAAAATCAACTGATAAATATTTATATTTCTCCCACCGCAATGCCCAACTTAGAAGCATTGCATTTATGTGAAAACAAAATCCCCAAATTGCATGAAAGTGTTTTAAACCGAAAAAATTTATGTGATCTTTGTATATGGTTAAATGTCTTTGTAGGCGATGCATATTTCCCTTCTTGTGAAAATAAGATAACAACATTAACAATATGTTTTAAAGATAAAACTTCTATTCCCAGTATTTTCTTATTAAATTTATTTAATACACTAAACATATCCTGTGAAAGTAAATATGACTTACGTCTTGATATATTGAAACATGTTCCAATAAACTTTGAACTAAAAACATTATCATTGTGGAATTGCTCTATTAAAGAAATACCACGGAATATATATAAATTAGTTAATTTAAAAATTTTACAGATGCAACACAATCAAATAACAAGAGTTCATAATTTTTTTCAAAAGAATAAATATCTAGAAGTCCTTGATTTATCTCATAATCGAATCATAATAATCGATGGGAGTATATTACAGTTAGAAACTCTTAAAGAATTGAATTTTAGCCACAACACAATAACTTTCTTACCTTCTACTTTTTATACAGTTCAAGTAAATTTCCCAAAAGTGAACTTGGAAAGCAATCCATTGATAGATTACTCTTCAGCTTTTGATAAAAACAGAGGAATATTAGGATATAAAGAATTACCTCAAGAAATCAAAGACAATTTAATACTTAATCACACGGATCAATATTGGTACAATTACCATAATTTTTCAGGGGCGAAACCTTCGCCCGCCGATTTTTTTTATGGAACATTATCAATTCCAAATAAAACGAGGATTAATTTCGAAATGATACAATCTGCAATTGATAGTAATCCTCCTCCACATACAAAATCTATGGAAGAAATGCTACAAAATCTTAATGGTGTGATGAAACTGTTTATTACCGATGATATAGAAAATAAGGTACATTTTTTAAAGGATAGAATTATTAACTATTATGACATGTATGATGAAAATTTTAATGATAATTATATACTCTTTAATATGAAAAAATTCGAAATTTTATCGTATTTAGAATGTATTTTTATATCATTTGATAAGATGTCGCAAGATATATCTAAACACGATGAACTCAGAACTCGTATAGAAGCCTTATTTTATAGTTTAGGATACGGAATAACCAATGAAAACGGAGAACATGATTTAAAATGTTACACTGGACAAGGACAAGCATTCTTCCATGTTTACCAAGGACTAGCCGATAACCCATTACTTATTAAAGATATAAATTATTATGTAAAATCTATAATTGCTAATCTAAAAAATCAACTATTTGAAAAAATCACAGGATATAATAATGAACCGGAGAATGTCGAAATTTATGTTAATTGGAGAAATGAAATGGCTAATGACTTAGGATTTAATAAAATAATTGGAGTAAACAGTTTTATATCTGGAAACCCATTAACATTTAATAGACAAAACATTTTAACAGATTTTTTTCTGGATTTTAATAGAGAAAGTATGATTGAAGGTCTTAAAGAATATTATTTAGGTGAAAACAACCAAGATTTCCGTGAAAAAATATATGATTTTATTTCCAACAATTTATCGCAAAATAAATGTATAGATGACTATTTTAAATTAAAACAGGATGATAAAAATGAATGGAGTTACAGTTTTACATATGAAGGTGCAGAATTAATATTAAGAAAATTGAATTATATTTTTTAAAATAAATCGGTGATTGAAAATTATGATAAGAGAAAATATTTAATGTCAAAAAAAATATTTTAAATCTTTGTTTTTGTACACAAAAATAAAATAATTAAAATTACTGTAATAATAAATTTAATAAATTTTGGGTCTTCCTTCTCCTTCACTTCTTTTATACATAAAAAAATCGAAAACCTATAATAGACTTTTTAATCCGTATCTTTGAGAAATAGATACCTTCTATCTATATACCATATATGATATTAACATAAACATATGTTACATGTTAAAAAGGTTTTATAGAAATTTGTTTTTTGTATTCATATAAATCACAATTACTCAAAAAATTATAATCTTTCCAGAAATCTGAATATATGACAACTTTTTTTTATCCTTTTTTTGTTGTTGAATAATATATTTTTATTCCCTTCCTTATATTCATTATAATATATAATATATATTTTTTATTTTTATTTTTATATTTTTATATTATTATAATTACATATATACTTTTTATACAATATTCTCTTTGATATTTCTTTTTATATAAACAATTTCAATTATTTTGTTCTTCCAGCAATTCTTTTTGGTATATATAAAAATATATTAATGTTTATTTTATAAATTTTCTAATTACCTTTTTTGTAATTGTTAATTCTATATTTTTTTCATATTGATTGCGACATAGAATAACTGTTAATATTAAGATTTGGTAAAAAATTATTTTAATTCTCAAAAAGATATATAAAAGAGTAGTTTTAAAAGAAAATAAATCCACCAAACAATTTTCAAATAAGTGCAAATACAATGAAAAATGAGTATGTTTTATCATGTAAATAAAAATATTCTCTTATATAATTTTTTTTATTTTTACCCTTATTAGATTCTTTTATTTTTAAAAAATCTTTCATTTGTTTTCCTTTATTCTCTATATTTTGCGTGGAAACTATATGATTATTTAAATTTGCGAAATCCCTAAAATAATTTATGCGATAATAGATATATTTTATTTTAATCAATGAAAGATACATTTTCTACGAACCAGAAATAATGTCTGCTTCCATTTTTATATTGCATAATAAGTAGGGTGTGCAAATAAAGACACTATAAAGAAGAGGTTAAAAAAAAAGAATAAAATAAGTAGAATAATCATTTAATACATTTTAAATCGTCCAATAGCTCATGAAAAAAATTTTTTTTTGATTTTAAATGAAAATCGAGAGAAATTTGATTTATTAATACATTTATATTCGATATATGTTGTTTTTAGATATTTTTTTAAATATCTTCACATAATTTCAATGGTTCGAGTGTGTATTTCTTTGTTTTGTGAGTGTACAAAGTTTTCTGCGTAATTAATCGTTTCATATATATAACACAGGTTGGATAGTTTTGAATAACTTTTCCAATCATCTGTTATTATTCTTTTTCTTATATTAACGTTGTTTTTGATCACTTTTTCAATGACTTCTGTATTTCTTTTATTTTCAGCATGATAAAATATTTCTTGGCGAAAAATGTAGAATATGACACCCATAAAATGAGGTTTTAACGAAAAAGAACATAATAAAACTTGCTTTTATAATGTTTATAAACTCTTTCCGTTTATTTTTTGAATTGTTACGAAAAATATATTCAGAAAGATATGAATTAATGTCTTTTTTATATTATTTCCTTTGTTTTTTAACCGTTTTTTTAATAAATTTCATCTACATTCAATATTTTGAGTATGTATTTCATTGTTTTTCTTTGAAACAAACTCGATATTATGATTAATTTTTTGATGTGAAAATCCTAAATTTTTTAAATTTCATATGACTTAAATGAATCAGTTATGATAATTGATCCATTAACAACATTTCCTTTTATTTCTTTTTCAATACAGAGTAATCCAGAAATAAAAAAAGAAAATCCAGAAAAAAAGTAAAGAATTCAGAAAAAAAGAAATTTTTTTTTAAAATAAAATGTATTTATTTTAATAACTTACACATATTATATTGGGAATATACCATTAAAAATATTACTCACTTCCTCACATATTTTGGTATAAAATCTTTTAAAAAGCTATTGCATTACTATTAAAACTGCTTACAGTTTTTAGGATATATTGTTTCAAAATATCCCTTCTAATTGCCTTTGGTCTTTCGTTCGATATGTAACTTTTAAAACAACTAAAAGTGTTCTCTATCGGATTAAAATTTGGAGAGTATTTAGGCAAAAATAAATACTTTATATTTTTTTCTATTTAAATATGATAATATTTCATTGGTTTTATGAAACCTCACGTTATCCCATATTAACATTGTGTTTCAATGAAATATATCTTTATCATATACCTCTTTAATAAATATTTTAAAACGCTCCACATTATATGCGCCATCTAAAATCTTATAGTGTATTATACCAGCTGGTGAAAAAAATAGTACACATGGAAATATTCTGACCTTTACTCGGTGCAACATAAATAACGGCTGGTATATTTGCTGGGCTATACCCGTACGAATTGCTCACGCGGAGGTTAAACCCACATTCATCAAAGAATAAAAATGTTTTGTCTCTCATCCCAAGAAGTGTGGAACAATAACGAATAACTTGTCTTCTATGATCTTCTGAGAGAACAACAGAGATCTCTTTTTCAACCTTTTTCTGGTTATACCACTAGTCTTAACAGTTTTATGTATAGTAGATTGTGATACATACCCCACCCTTGCTATATATTCTTCACGGGCAACAATTCGGGCCAAAGAATTATCCTCAGCAAATATGTCTCAGACAACAGCAATCTCAGCCTCTCTATTTTTCGGTTTTCTGCCTTTTTTGTTATTATAATCCTCAAACGCTGCAGAGGGATTTTCGTCAAAAAGTCTCAACAGTTTATAAACAGAGTTCTGACTGAGATTAGTTATCTTCATAAGTGCCGCGGGTGTTTCGTTTGACCTTAGACGTTTTATTAACTCAAAGAGGTTTCTGTTACAGAAATATATGCTTTCATTTGTACAATCATTAAGGTGAAAATATAGTAATGAAAATAAATGTACGTTAGAGTTTTTTAAACGGTGTATATAAAAGAAAATTCTAAATATGCGTAATCATTAAAATAAATACATTTTATTTTTTTAAAAAACTAGGTTACCATCTTCTCTACAAACTCCGCCTAATATCCATTTTGTTTTAACAACTCTTCCTTTGTTGTATTTTCTTTTACAATTACCGATTCATCAATCTCAACTTTTTTCTTGACGCCACCTATTTTTTTAAAATTTTTCTTTCTGTTTTTGGCAACCATTTTTCTAAAAATTTTATGCCAATATATTATAGTCTTTTTTCACAATTTTGTATTATTTATCTATTGTTGTAAATCATGGTTTTGAACCAACTCATATATTAAAATTATAAATGTTTTAAATTTTATATTTTTCTTTCTTAATATACTGTACTTTTTAATTGTAGTTTTATTCTTGTTACATCTATAACTTAGACGCCTAAAATATGATTTTTCTTCTTCTAGATTTATGTTTATTTTGCATACTTTTTTACATTTATCATATATCTTATTTTTTATCAAAATACCCATATGCTGTAATATCGGAAGAAAATAATCGGTGTCAAATAACTTCGAATAAAAATCAACGTCACTTCTATCCACAAAAAATCTTCATATTGCATTTTTTGAGGGGTGTCATATTCTACATTTTTACCTATTTCTTTCTTGTTCCAAAAATGACCTAATAACCTAAGATTATTTTAGAGATTTTCCAATATTATATTTAATTTTCGAGACAGCTGTCTCATCGATTTCTACTACATCATCATATCCACCGATTTTATTTTTGATTTCCACCGTTTTTAATCTATTTATTATGAAATTTATTACTCTATAACTTAATTTCGTTTCTTCTATAATACGTTTATATATTGTAGATTTTTTACATATTTATAATAATACTTGAAATATTTCGTAGATAAAAATTTTAAAACTCCAAAAAATATTTTTTTTCTCATTGATATCGCGTTTTCCTTACATTTTAATCTAGAGCATTCCATCTAAATAACTCTATTCGTTCACCGCATTCAAATGGATAACCTTTTTACATTTTAGGCATAACATTTTAGATGAAATTGGTCAATGTTTTAAGTCAACAAAACGCGCATATGGGTTTTAGATAGTTCGTATATTTTTATGGATATTTTGTTTATTGTAAACATTTTGGATGTTTCTTTATAAGGTCTTTATTTGCACATCTTACCGAGATAAATACTGGTGCCAATATCATATTTCTATGTTGTATCTATCTATTTTCTTTTTATCATAATGATATATTCTGGGATTGTCAATTATTAAAATATGTTGTAACATATTTTTTATAAATACTTTCATATTAATTTGATAATATAATTTTAAAATTTATTCCATTTACGGGATCATGATTAATGTAATAATTTATTTTTTGATACCTATTAATTAAAGCTATTACAGATATATTTTTATTCATATATTTGATATTATCATGTTGATGGGGGATATCTTTAAAAGACCAACCATGTTTGCACCTCATGAACCTTTATAGCCCATTTCATCATGAAAATAAAATTCTTAATATCTATTTCTAATATCTTTAAAATTATTTTTTGATAAATTCCAAACGTTTTTTATTTAATTTTCATTATTTATCTTTTAAAGAATAGCTAGAACTCTTTTCATAACAAGGCAAAATCTTATAATATGTGATCTATTATGGATTTATCGATCAATACATCATATTTCGTATTTACATGTTCTACAATACCTTACAATATTACGATAACCAACCCTTAATTTTTAAAATTATATTCTCTATCATCATCATATTTAATCCTCAGTTATTATCTCCAACTTTCTTTTTTTATTTGGACATTTCCATAAAAAAATTTTTAATATACCGTATATTGTTTGGATTTTTATATTAAGAATATTTTTATGTTTATGTTACCTATTATTAATATTTTTTTATTTATAATATTTATATTGTTATTAAAATTACCTTTCTTATCTATAGATATAAGTTTTATTTTATAAGAATTCGTCTCTTTATTTCCCTTGAATCTCAAAGGAATATCATTCCCCCCTTCTTTTGCTCCATCGACTATCCCGATAAATTAAGAATTTGTATTTTAATTTCTCAATATCCAACGATACTAATAATATTGTTGGTTA